>CAUYON010010042.1:0-23248 GCA_963573935.1 Arctocebus calabarensis | reverse complement strand
TCGCCCTGGGTAGAGTGCTGTGGCGTCACACTGCTCACAGCAACCTCCAGCTCTTGGGCTTAAGCGATTCTCTTGCCTCAGCCTCCCTAGTAGCTGGGACTACAGGCGCCCGCCACAGCGCCCGGCTATTTTTTTTGTTTTGTTTTGCAGTTCGGCCGAGGCCGGGCTTGAACCCACTACCTTCAGTATATGGGGCCGGCGCCCTACTCGCTGAGCCACAGGAGCCGCCCCCTAAATTATTTTTTAAGACTCAACAAAAAACCTGCAACAAAAAGTCTGAATTAATAAGTATTGTGTCTAATTTCATCTTAAACCTTATATTATGTATAAAGTGTAAAAATTATCTGCTATCTGCTTCTGGGAGAAACCTTTTTTTAAGACTACTCTTATGGCATGGTGGCTCACTCCTGTAATCCTAGCACTTTGGGAAGCCGAGGCATTGCCTGAGCTCATTGGCATGAGACCAGCCTGAGAAGGAGTGAGACCCCCATCTCTAAAAAAAGAAAAATAAATAGCTGGGCATTGTGGTAGGCACCTGTAGTCCCAGTTACTCAGGAGGGTGAGGCAAGAGGATCGCTTGAGCCCAAGAGTTTGGGTTGCTGTGAGCTATGATGTCACAGCACTCTACCAAGGGCTACAAAGTGTGACTCTGCCTCAAAAAAAAAAAAAAAAAAAAGAAAAAGTAGAATTTTAGAGGATTAGTATCTTCAATTCATGTTTTTAAAAGACTGCATCTGTACTAATGCCCCTGTAGCACCTGTCTGGCATAGGGGCAACTTCTTGTTTAATTGAAACAAGAGTGTCAGTTTTGCAAAATGAGGAGTGCGGTAGATGGACGACGGCAATGGCTGTATAATAATGTGAATGTGCTTCACGCCACCGAACTGTACACAAAGCATATGGCATGCTGTTTTCTTAGGGATTCACTAAAAGATATAGAAAGGTGGTCCACTAAAGCCTCCTTTTATTTTGGCAAGCTTAATAATTTTGTCTCATAGCTCACCACAGCAAGTCAAAACGATGATTGTAAAAATAATCAAATTAGATGTTCAAACTTTTGTTATAAGGTAAAGAAAAATAACCTTGGATATATATGAAAATATTTAGCTACTTTTGTAGTGTAACAAGAATGAATTTCTCAGACATACCCTGATGTTTTCAACGAGCTCATTCAGAGACAAAGCTTTGAGCTACCTTTTCTTAGTTAATAGTCCATTAAAGTCAGTGACAGTTTATCTAAATGTATTAATTTCAGCATGGCTACCCTTTTAATTATCAAAACTGTTTAAAATGCTTTAAAATAATACACAGAGAACATACACATACAAATTAATGCATGTATAATTTATTAAAATAGATTTGACATTAAAAAAAAAAGAAACCAAAATAGGCTTGGCACCTGTACCTCAGCTGCTTGGGTGCCGGCCGCATACACCGGGCTAGTGGTTTTGAACCCAGCCCAATCCTGCCAAACAACAGAGACAACAACAACAACATAGCTGGGTATTATGGTAGGTGCCTGTAGTCCCAGCTACTTGGGAGGCTGAGGCAAGAGAATCGCTTAAGCCCAAGAGTTGGAGGTTGCTGTGAGCTATGATGCTACAGCACTCTACTGAGGGCAACATAATAAGACTCTGTCTCAGAAAAAAAAAATAATAGTTAAGATGATAAATTTTGTTATGTGTATTTCATCACATTTAAACATAATTTTTAAAAAGCCAGAATTTAAATTTTCTGCATTAAAACCTGAATGATTTACCAGATGAGAGCAAGGACTTCTGGGAAGGACTGTACCAATCGTTCAGAATGAATCTCCGAAAGGGGCTTTGCATTTGATCTCATGAGTGACATTACATACCTCACCCAGTAGAGGATGCCAGATTAAGGGTGTAGTGGGGCCCATCTTTTTGATCATGAAGGGGTGTTTCTTCCTAATCTAAGGGACTAATGGAATTTGGAGAATTTGTAACACTATAGTGGTGGATGTGTGACATTTTGCATTCATCAAAACTCATAAATCTACTTCACCAAGACTGACCTCTAATGCAAACTATAGACTTTAGTTGTTAATAATGTATCAGTATTTGTTTATCAATTATAGCAAATTGTAGCAAATATACCACACTGAGGCAAGATGTTAATAATAGGATAAACCCTGTGCAAAGGGATATAAAGGGATACTCCATACTTAACTATTTTTCTGTAAACCTAAAACTGCTCTAAAAAATAAAGTCAATTAATTAAAAGAAAAAAAAATTTAGAGAATTCAGTCTTAACAGTCTTGCATCTCTGTAGAGTTATTTTTCTTTTAGGTCCTTCTTTGGTGGGTGATACCTACTGGGAACTCTGTTAGGGGTGGGACCAGATGTCAAGTCCCTGTATTCCCAGGTTCTTGGTTCCCAGTACTGAGGAATGGTTGCTGGGACAGAGTCATAACATAAATGAGCAGAGCAAGCAGGTGCAAGCAGGCAGAGTGCCAAAGTTTAAACAAGAGCTGCTTCTGCTCTGCCAAAATGTTAGAGCAGTGTGGTATGGTGACAGTTCAAAGTAGTTGCCAAAATAATTGGAGAGCACAAGAGCAAGTAAAGTTTTAGCAAGAGAGGCAAAGTTTATTTTAACAATGTGGGCAGCAGGTGAGGCCCTGCCCTAGGGACTGAAGGCATCAGGGAGAGCGCAGTGCTGGATTCTACACACAACTTTTGAGGGGTGTCAGGTGATTCTTGGAAATTCCCAGGGTCTTGATTGACTTTGTTCCCACAACACGTTCCTGTAACAATTCCTATCTACCTGACCCTGTCAAAAAGTTCCTGGGCATTAATTAATCTGTGCCCCCCAAACAACCCACCTGCAAGGTCCCACACTCGCAAAACCTTGATTAGCGATTAGCTTATCAAATATGTATATCTCCTATTGAATCTGCTTCACTGGTTGAACCCTGACTGATATGCCCACAGTAGCCCAGGTCAGCCTGACCCAAGCCAGTCCAAAATAGCCTAACTGCATCTGCCATCCACCCTGCTCATGTCTAACTGCCTACCGTAACAAGTCTGCCCAGTAATTCACAGGGATGACTGGTGCCCCGGGCCACCTCTGCCAAATCTCTCTCTGTGATGGCTTGTGGAGTACCTGCTTAACTAGTTTAAACTACTAGAAAGAATTTCCTTTCTAGTGTGGTACTAGATAGAGATATTTTCTTGGGAGAGCTGGAAAATGAGGAGAAGCAACAGCCATTGTATAGCACATGCAAACGTCTCACGTACTCAAATCTAGGTGCTGCTGAGAAGGGCTTTTGCAAGGATAAAATCTCTACTCAGTTGACTTTAAATTAAGGAAATTATCCTGGATAGGTGTGACCTAACAAGTTGGAAGTCCTTAAAAGAGGGCATAGAGCTTCTTTGGGGAAGGAGGGAGGAAAAAGAAGGAAATGGAGAGAAGGAGAGGGTGAGCTAGGGTGCGGGAGGGAGTGTGAGCATGCTGGTAACTCTGGGTTCCGGCCTGCTTTTAATCTCCTCTTCTGGAACACCTGGGGACAGCAAACTTCTGCGTGTGCCTGTTTATGATCTTTTCTTAACTGCTTGGCCTACAGACTTTGGATTTGCTTGGCCAGCCTGGTAATTGTATACATATGCAGGAGATATATATGTATATTTCCTACTGAATCTGCTTCACTGGTTGAACTGTGACTGATACGCCCCGCAAGATGATCAGGAAGTGGACTGGGCATGGTGGCTCACTCATAAAATCCCAGCACATTGTACTGTAATTGGGCTATAGCTTTCATATGAAAGCTATTTGGTGGGCTCACACT
Organism: Arctocebus calabarensis; assembly: GCA_963573935.1. NCBI lineage: Eukaryota > Metazoa > Chordata > Mammalia > Primates > Lorisidae > Arctocebus > Arctocebus calabarensis. Next base: position 19,440 of record CAUYON010010042.1, on the reverse strand, counting down.
TATGGTGCATCTTAGAAGGGTACAGGTGAAACTTACTAAATGTAGAATATAAATGTCTGCACACAATAACGAAGACAATGCCATGAAAGCTATGTCCACCAGTTTGATGAAAATATTTCAAATTGTATATAAAACTAGCACATTGTACCCCATGATTGCATGTATGTACACAACCATGATTTAATTTAAAAAATGTAAACTGTTAAAAACCAAGTTAAAAAAATAAAACTTTGAGAATAGCTAAAAAAAAAAAAAATCCCAGCACATTTGGAGGCTGAGGTGGGAGGATTTCTTGAGGCCAGGAGTGGGACACCAGCTTGGGCAACATAGCAAGACCCTCAACTCTACAAAAGAAAAAGAGATGAGCTGGGCATAGTCACAGATGTCACTGGTTTGAGCTACTTGGGAGTCTGAGGCAGGAGGATCGCTTGAGCCTCGGAATTTGAGGTTACAGTGAGCTATGATCTTTGATCATGCCACTGCTTGCCACCCACCAGCCTGGGTGATGGAGTGAATCCTTGTCTCTTAAGAAAAAAAAAAAAAGGTCAGGCAACAGTTAACAGCCCTTTCCTAAGTAGTTCCTACAGTTTCTGCCTTACTAACCGTCCCCAGAAGGACACAGGTTGTATGATTATGGAGATAAAGTCACTCCTGCAGAATAAAATGGTGTGGGAGAACCAGGGGCTGTGACTTTACAACCTCCCTTCCCTTTATACCACTAGGAGCCAGAGGGCTCACAGGCTTGGGCCTTCAGATGAAGAGTATTCCCACAAATACTACCTTTTGGCCAAGCCTTTGTCCCTTTATTCTCACTCTGTCTTCCTACTCAAATCCTTGATTGTCTTTTCACAACCCTCTCTTTTAAGACCCCTGTGCTATGTTTGTTATTCCTCCCCACAGGAGGGAACAGTTCAGATTCTTCCATCACTTACTTTGTGATACAAATTCAGATTTCAGCTGGATGCAGATACAAGCTCTGTTCTCTACCCAGGCTGTCACTATGAAGCAGATAAAATGGAATCTGCTTGTCTGAATGGAGAAAACAGGCAGTCTCTGATTCGATTTGAGGTTCTCACCTGTGAGAACAGTGGGTGATTTCCTCGTTTGTTACCTGAGAAGCAAACAGGTCTCACCTAGAAAGCATGCACAACAGCCTGGGCTCGTAGGACCATGGCACATTTCTCTGGTTCACAGACTCTTTCTGACCCTGTTTATATTACAAAGCCCACCCCAGAGAGTAGCTCTGAGACTTTCAGATAGCTTGGTACAAATTCTAGTTAGAGTTTTCTGATGCCCACATAACTCCTTGAGTTGGAAGGTGGTTGGAAATTTTAGTTTATTTTATTCTATCACTTCTACCTGGACTGATGGAGATCTGAGCCAGATTCTAGTTCAGGAAGTTTCCTGAACTCTTGGAATTTGTCACTTACGTGAATCTGTAGGTAGATTCACATAAGTGAATCTGTAGGGTAGAGGCTGCCCTCCACCCTCTGGCTCATTTTGGGATCAGAATAGTAGGGTGTAGGGCCACGCCTGTTGTTTCCCCATTATCATCTACGTAATAGGCTAAATGAGGCACCAGCACAAAATGGCTGCATTTTTCCCCTTATGCAAAAAAGGGTACTAGCTTAGCCTGCATTTATAGAAAATGCATGCCCTGAGTTCAACTCCTTTTCTCATCCGTGCATACTCCTTATCTAGGCTTGTCCCTGAAGTGGCCAACATCAGGACTTAGGCCAGCTTAGGAAGGTGTGCCAGCTGCCTGATAGACAGCAGGTCAGTGGTGCTCACCTACGTCCCTGGAGTTGTCAGTCTCCAGACTTCCACTTGCCAGTGTCTGCATTTCTGCCTGAGAGATCGGCCCCCTACTCCCCAACCTCAATTGTGGAAAACCCCGTTGCCCAACTAGGAGTTAACATTCTGCCTTCTCACTCCAGAGGCCCTCAATTGTTGACTCACATATACAATTCATGTATTTTATGTATAAATACTCCTAACTCCCTCACCACACAGCTGGAGTGAGACTTGTTTTACCATGTTTCCAAGGGCTTCTTCCTGGGAAACAGGGCAGCAGCTCCCTCTCTGGAGTTCCCCTCAACACTCTTACTAGCTGTTCTCCATTTGTTTTGGTTCCTTACTTCTTTAGCAGTGTTGTCTTTGCTTCTCAGGGAAACTACTTGTGCTCGAATCCTCGTCTCCAGTCTGCTTATAGGAAAATTCCAATGAAGTTGTAAGATATGCTTTGTTTCTTGGGTCTGTTTCCACGTTCCTAGAGCTGCAGCCATAGTACCTGCCTCCCCAACTGAATGGTTGGAAGGCCACATCTGCTCAGGTGGGGGTGTTGTATAAAGAGACCAGAAAAGGTGGGGCAGGGAGTGTGAGCATGCTGGTACCTCTGCGTTCTGGTCTGCTTTCAATAAGGCAGCCTTCTTGTAGGGCTCCCATCTCTGCCTTTTCTCTTTTACATGTTACAATCAATGCCACCTCTTCAGCTTTCCTCCATAACACTGGGATCTGGAATGTGAGTTTTACAGCTGCACTATGAAACCTGAAGATGGGCATGGATTTTCTTCCAGAGATTCCTGGAGTAGATGGTAGGAGCAAAGAACAAATGTGAGGTAAAGCGAAGCCAAAGAGTAGAAGATAATTACTGAAAGAGGAAACATGGGCCCTAACCTTCCCTTTCATTGAATACTTGTGCTGGTTATACAATGTGTGACGGGTCAGCTTGGGTTAAAGGCACAGTTGGAAATGAACTTTATTTTTTTTTAATTTTTGTAGAGACAGAGTCTTACTTTATTGCCCTTGGTAGAGTGCCATGGCATCACACAGCTCACAGCAACCTCCAACTCCTGGGCTTAGGTGATTCTCTTGCCTCAGCCTCCTGGTAGCTGGTACTACAGGCACCTGCCACAATGCCCGGCTATGGAGAAGAACTTTAAATTACCTTGATTTTCTTACAGAAAATTTATCTCACTATAGTTGGTAAGATTCTTTTTGACCTGAACCCTACTTCTTTCACTTTCTGTATTAAAATGGACCATATTATATCTAAAGGAAAAAGTTACTGTAGTGAAGGCTGGTTTGAGGAGTCACTGTGGGGTCTACCTTCCACTCTCTCCAATAAATTTTGTTCTTCCTGGTTTCTGTCTTTGTAGCCACATTATCCCTGCATCCCTGAGAGAACTGACAACTCTGGCCCTAACCTTAGGGAACTCATGGTCAAGTTAAGGAGACAGCTATATAAACAGATTCAAATGGTAGCTGGCCAGTGTTAAATAAAGCCATTACTAAAGTGCTGTGGAAACACAGAGGGTAAAGCAGCTAATTTTATCCAGGCACATTGAAGATGGATGAAAACAAGGATCCTGAAAGACGAAGAGAAGATTTTCAAGCTGTCATTTCAGACAGAAGGGTCACATTTCTGCTCTAGTTGTGATTATTGGAATCTTTATGTTCAGGCATGTAAATTTTGTGAGGGCTGTTGTGAACTTGAAAAAGCTCCAAATGAGTTGCTTGACAGCTGATGGGGAAAGGGATCCCATTTGGGAAGTTGAAATTTTGGCTGAAAAAAAAATTTTTAAGTTAACCCATCTTTGAGAAACCATTGCTTCTGAAAATTTGACATTTACTTCTTATGAATTAAGAATTTTAATGAGTAAACTACATACTTTGAAAGTGATGCCCACAGGAAACAGTAGTGAGGGTCAAAGTGCAAACACAGAGTCGTTCTCTATGTGCCTAGAATGGGAAGAGTGCCTAGAGTTCAGATTTCAAAGCCATTATCAAACAAGTTGGGCAAAGTATCAATTCAGGCCCTGACTTTCCACTAAAAAAAAAACCCCCAACAACAACAAAATTTTGATAAAGTACTTTTCTTTCTTAAAGCATTACTGGAATATAAAGATTTTTGAGGGTTATGAGTAGGAAGTGATGAGATGACTTTTGCTATAAGGCTAAACATAGATTGGAGACACTTTCCATTTTCTTTTTTACATATTTTTTCCTTTTCATTTTCTATTTTGAGGGAAAATTTTTTAAATTGTAGGGATGCTTTTCATTTCACTTATTATTATTGTTGTTGTTTTAGAGACAGGGTCTCACTTTGGCATCCTCGGTAGAGTGCTGTGGCGTTACAGCTCACAGCAACCTCCAGCTCTTGGGCTCAGGCGATTCTAGTGCCTCAGCCTCCCGAGTAGCCAAGACTACCGGCACTCACCACAATGCCCGGCTATTTTTTTGTTGCAGTTTGGCCATGGCCAGGTTTGAACCCACCACCCTCAGTACAGGGGGCCAGCGCCCTACTCACTGAGTCACAGGCGCCACCCTGCACTTATTGTTGACATAAATAAATACTGACTTGGACATGTGTATGTAGGAGATTACATACTGTGAAGGAAATACTAATGAATGTGTACCTCTCCAGTTCTACCATTTACATTTATTAGGAGTCTGTGGATTGTGGTACATCCTGGATCACTGCAGTCGATAAGGTGTGTCTTCTCCAAGCCCTGTCTTGTTACTCTGATAGTATCCACACTGAGTTCTCCCCTTTGGTTGAAATGGCTGTTTCAGCTACAACCAGTGATCAATTTATTGTAAAATTAGTGAAGCTTCAGCATCAGGATCCTTCATTTGCAGGGCTTCTTTCCATGTGATGTGTATGTTGCAGTGCTTGTGTGCTAACCTTTTGGCAATCTTGTAAAGTCTGTGGATTCCTCAGAATCATGTTTTTAAAAGCTTAAAGTAAAAATGTATAGGATTACCAATGACACTGGTTTTAAAAAAATCAATTATCAAAATATTTTTTTTAAATATTTTTTAAAATTTGTGATTTAGAAATATATGTGCTTCTTTATTAATACATTAAATAATAAGGTCCAATGATAAGCCTAGTAACTACCATAATTTGTTTTTAATACAAACAGCTTATTAGAGAGGGGATTACAGAAAATGCTGGGATGGGAGTGAGGAAAATGAGATTGAGAAGGGACAAAAGTCAACAAAACTTATCAAGCAAGTTATCACTTATGCAACTGAGGCTCAGTCTTGCTGGGGAACTTTAAATGATGGACTGCCCCTCATAGATTTTCCTTCTGAAGGGTGAATAAACTTGAATAGTTGTCTTCTAATCTCATCAGTCCTTAGTTGAGTGTTTCTCCAGGGACCACTGAACTACCTGGAATTTTCTACCTGCCTGTATACAAAAGGACCACAAGAAAGCCCTCAGGCACTTTCATATAGTGGTGGGGGTTGGGTGGGTGGGGTGTATACCAGAGTGGTGGGTTCAAGCCCACCTCAGCCAAAAACTGCAAAAAATAAAATAAAATAAAATAAAAATAAATAAATAAATAAAAAAGCCTCAGGTGGTGAGTTGCGGGTACTGGAAGTGGAATACTTCAGGTGTGTGCTAGATTATTGTGAGGCAAGGTACTGCCAGCCTCTACTGAATGGACCACCCAATGATTCATTTGGAAAGAGAATCTCAGCTTCTATTTACTTTCTTTATTTCAATATATTTAGGGGGCACAAATGCTTTTTCATTACATGGATAAATTGTATAGTGGTGAAGTCTGGGCTTTTGGTGTATCTGTCAACCAAATGGTATACCCTTTACCCAGTAGACTACCATAATTTCTAAGTACTAGTGAACATTACTTCTTATTACATTTGACATATTAATTTTTATAACATCATATGAAGATATTTAGTTTCTATTGGTGACAAAATCACAACTAAAGCAAATAGTCTGTGGTTTATGTTGATTTTTTACTTTGATCTCTTACTTTCATTTATTTATATTGTTATTCAGAATTTTTTAAAAACAAAACAATGAAAAGTTGGAAGAATTTCTTTCTGCACCTTGGATTAGGTTTTCTTCTGGTTTGAGCTTTTTGTCTGATTCTCCAATACATTCTTCCTCCCTTACTCCTTTCCTTCATCTGTCTCTTTTAGTTTTCACTCTTTTAAAAATATGCCAAACTATGTTTCCCTAATTGTTCATGCTGTTTTTTTTCATACTTAGTTCCATCCAGGCATATATACCACTCTGTATTTGTTTCAGGGTAATATAAGTGATTTCATGACTCCCTTTTGCTTTATCTGAGACCAGTTTTTCCCTCTGATTTGTAATGTGGGGTAGGAGTTTTGTTCTTTATTTGCTGTTCTATAGCCTGAGGAAATACAGTCTGTGGTCAGAATGTGTATGTGGGAAAGTAGCGTCTTTGTTCTTGATTTTGTTAAATACCAAGTTTCTCTCTGTCTCTTTAGGGGGAATACACTTTTCCGATGGGGCACACCATAGATAGCGTTGAAGCCTTCACTGCTCATAAAGAACAACTTGACGTTCACTTTCCTTGTTTGATCCTCTTCATTTCCATTACTCTTTAATGAAAAGATGAATTTAAAAGAAAGAAAAGAAAAAAACCAGACAAGGGTGATCATTCAGTTTGTTTTTCTCCAGGCTTGAGGAAATTAATGACATTTTTCAGAATGCTTTACATCTGAATGGTAGATGTGGTGTTAGGAGTCAAACTAGTTGCTCTTTTGTGCAGCTTCCTATTTCTTTCTTGGGACACCCGTTTTTGAGGTTTGTAGCATTACTTTGAACAATTTTTCTTGTTTGGTGATTGCTAGTAAATTTTTTGAGTCATTCTGTTAGGTGAAGTAGAATAGAAATTCTTCAAAGGACTTTTAATCTCATATTCTCCCAGAAGTCTAAACCTCAGTTTTTGGAATAATAAAATGGACCACAGGTTACCTTACTCAAGAATTGTTATGATGATAAAATGTATTGACGTTTTCGAAGTATCCAGAATGGCATTTGGTACAAAGATGGTAAATGATAGTTGATGGAATGAGTTTAACTTAAAAAGAATGAATAACTACAGCAATATCTTTATATAGACTATGAAACATGAAAAATATGCTTAATTTCCAATCTTCCCTCAAAATACTTCTATATTTCCAATGTTTAAAAATATTAATACTTTTATTGCAAGTGAAGAACACATGAGCAACTCAAACATCCAAACCAGATATCATGGTCAGGCCATTAATTTAAGGTTGACCTCTAAGTTAGTTCTTAAATTATGATCTCTTTAGGTGAATTGGGAGAATCAAGAGAAATCACAGTAGTAATGTAAGAAACATGCCAATAGATTTGCAGCTAAGTCTTGATTACCCACATGAGAGTTTTTGAGTATTTGCTATTGTCCAAATTAATATTTCTTTTCATCAGTGAAATCTAGATCAGCTGGTGATTCCTAAGCACATACTCCCTTTCAGGAGATTCCATAAACTAACCATCTCTTTCTATACCAATCTCATGGTAGAAATCTGTGCTGCCTCTTCCATGACCCTTCTAGAAGAATGACACATTTGCCTTTAACAATTGGAAAGTGAATAGAGACAGGACAAGCTTTGTAGAACTACTTGTTCAAAGAATCAAATATATGTGTTTCTATAAGCTTGATTAAAAATAAAAATATATATTTAAAGAGAGATAGAGGGACAATATGGACCTTGCCCCACCCCCCCATGCTTCCTTCCTCCCTTGGCTTATTTCCTTGTATGATTGTAAATATCTTTGGAGGGAAAAATTCTATTTTATTTATTTATTTACTTTTTTTTTCCTACCAACATCCCTAGAACAGTGTCTGGCACATGGTAGGTGTGTAAATGTTTTCTGAAGAAATAACAAGTTTGAGCTGAATAATACTCCAATCTGATTTATAGCCACCATTTATTGAGCCTGTTGAATCTAAAATCATATTTTTATTTTTCTGAGGAACTAGACATGTAATTAGAAGACTTTACTAGTTGTTATGTAATGTTACCAGAGAAGTTACTGTCACAATTGTTCTTGGGGAATACTTGCATGCTTCCTTATAGTTAGGGTCAAGTGTATCATTTTGCCACATCCTGTTGGGTAGACTAGATTTTAGAAGTCATTTGGAGAGGATATGTGGATGTAGTTGACATTTCTTTTCCAGGTATTGATAGTATTTATAGTGTGACTATTAAAGATTCCTCAGATTTTTACATGTATGTTCTGACAATCACCTGCTATTGAAAAAACAAATGACTCGTTTTATTATTGGTATGTGTGTGTCATGCAACACAGTTGATCAAGAATGTAACAGCTACACAGTCAAGACACATCATGACTCAACATTCTCTTGGGTGTTCACCTTTTTGTTTGATGGGTGGCTTACATTAGTCAAGGGAATTACATTCTCCAAAATTAATAAGCATGTACCTATATACTGTGTTTTAATATACCTCCTTTTACAATTGGTGGCATTATTTGCTTATGATCAAAAGGTATCTAGGTATCGAAAATGCTTTACGTTCCCATTCTCCATACCCTTGGTGATCATCCTCCTATATAGTGAATGCCACCTGCTGTTCCCATGTATCTGTTCAGGTCATTTCTTTTATTTATTTATTTATTTTTACATATACATGTGTTAATTAGGTTTCCACTTTTTGCCTTCACAGAATTTAAAAGGCTTAAAATTTAATAACAATAACAATGTTTAAGATAAGGACTAGAAACAAAAACCACATAAAGAATGAAGGAAGATAGAGGCATTCAGAAAAGAAGATGATTAGTGCCTCAAAATATTAAGCAATAGTAGTAATAATAATGCCAAGAAAGTAACATTCATATTGTCAAATAAGACATTATAGAGTCCTTTGACTCTGGGGCTCAGTATGAAGTCATCAGTTAACTTCTTATTTATTTTTCCAAATTCTCAAAAAAAAAAATAGACAAGTAATATTATATAAATAAAAGTAAGAGTTTCAAAAAATAGATCATGCCAATCTTAAAGACAATAGAAAAAGAAGAAATATTTCAAAATCATTCTACTTGATCTGGATACACCTGATATTGAAATTGGAGAAAATATATTGTTATAAAGGGAAATTACAAATATATTTCACTTCTAAGTGAGGATGCAATATCCTAAACAACATATTAACAAGTTGAATTAAAAATTAGTGTTTAAGTAGTGTACTTTGGTCAAAATTGAATCCAATTTATGTGAGAATTAGTCACTATTTCCCTTCCATTTTTTTGTTTTCTTTTCCTCGCCCCCTCCCTCCTTCTCTTTGTCTGCTCTCTCCTTCCCCTGTGCCCCACTGTGTCATTAATTGTCACTAATTGTCCTCAAATCAAAGCTGAATACATAGGATTCATGCTTCTCCATTCCTGTGATGTTTCACTAAGAATAATGTGTTCCACCTCCATCCAAGTTAGTACAAATGCTGCAAAAGCTCCATTGTTTTTGATGGCTGAGTATTATTCCATGGTATACATATACCACAGCTTACCCAATCCATTCCTGGGTTGAAGGACATTTAAGCTGTTTCCACATTTTAGCAATTGTAAATTGGGCTGCAATAAATAGCTTAGAACAAGGGCCTTTATAATAAAAGTTTTTTCTTTCTTCTGAATAGATGCCCAGTAATGGGATTGCAGGATCAAACAGGAGGTCTAGGTTGAGTTCTTTGAGCTTTCTCCGTACTTCTTCCAAAAAGGCTGTATCAGTTTGCAGTCCCACCAGCAGTGTAGAAGTGTTCCTTTCTCCCCATATCGGTGCCAGCATAGGCAATTTTAAGATTTTGTGATATAGAACATTCTCACTAGAGTTAGATGGTATCTCAGGGTGGTTTTAATTTGCATTTCTCTAAAACTTAAGGATAATGAGCATTTTTTCAAGTGTTGACTGGACATTCGTCTGTCCTCTTTAGAGAAGATTCTATTCATCTCTCTTCCCCATTGATGTATGGGATTGTTGGGTTTTTCCTTGTAGACTAATTGAAGTTCTATATAGATCCTGGTAATGAAACTTTTGTCAGATTCAAAATGTGCGTTTCTAAAGCCCATGTCAAATATACTCATTGCTTATACAGTGATTTTCATTATAGCACCATTTATGTCAAACAGGTTTTAGAATGAAAAGTACTCAAACAAATTTAAAGTAAAGAAGAGTCAAGAGTAGTGGACAGAAAACTAACTAGGTACAGGTAGAGTATAGGCAGTACTTTAAAAAGAAAACTCAGGCTCGGCACCTGTGGCTCAATGGGCTAAGGCGCCAGCCAGGTACACCTGAACTGACGGGTTGGAATCCAGCCCGGGCCCGCCAAACAACGATGACGGCTGCAACCAAAAAATGGCCAGGCGTTGTGGCAGGCACCTATAGTCCTAGCTACTTGGGAGGCCCAGGAATTGGAGGTTGCTGGGAGCTGTGATGCCAGGGCACTCTATCCAGGGTGACAGCTTGAGGCTCTGTCTCAAAAAAAAAGAAAGAAAGAAAGAAAACTCAATAATAAAAATTCCGATGATACTGCATAGGCGAATATGTCTTTAGAATTCAGTATCCCTACTTTGTTTACTATTATCTTTCATATTTTAGTATTTCCCATTCATTAGGCAGATTGAGGATGGGGATGTGGGCTATATTTTGTGATATCTTGCATATTTATTCTAAAATTTCTTATGGGCTCACACCTAGGGCACAAAAGAAAACCAGTCAGGTCAAAAGAAGTGAGTTAAAAGATTTTTAACTAACCTTGAAATGATGGACAGCCACACTGACATCAACTTCTTCAGGTGACCAGACTTAACTCTCATTAGTGATATGTGTATTAACCCTTTAATTGGTACAAGAGATTTTAGTGGACACTTACTTGTTTTACTTCAATAGCTATGTTAGTTTCTGGGCATTGTCCTAAGTACTGATACAGGGACCTGTGGAATGGGTTAGTGGAAAATATATGGCATATTAACATTTAAAAATTGTGGCTTGGCTGGAAAAAAGAAAAAGAAAGAAAATGCCATGAAGGCTATGTTAAACAGTTTGATGAATATGTACATTTCAGATTGTATATGAAACCAGCCAATAAAAAAAAAAAAAGAATTAAAAAAATGTGGCTTGGAATACTAAAACAAATATGAATAGTTAATGTAATCTGTCTATTTTTATAACGTAACTTGAGTTTTATTAGAAACTTATTTCCTTGCATTGTAAAAATAGCTCTGAAATATCTTGAATTCCCTAAAATATCTGGCTAAATGTTATTACTATATGAGGGTAGTCTCCTTTTTTTTGGTGGACACCCTTTAAAAGTAATTTCACTATTTTAACAAAATGTAATGAATTGAAGTTTTACTTAAATGTTCTTTTTTTCTCCTACAGATTTTTTCTTATTTCGTAGAATTTCACTGGCTATTTTTTTTATTTTTCTGGTTCCATATGAAATGAAGGAGTATTTTTTTAAGTTCTTCAAAGTTTGATATTGGTATTTTGATGAGGATTACTTAAATATTCTGATTCCTTCTTTCAATGATTCAGTAAGAAAATTCAAGCCCTTCTCCTTCCTTACCCTGACACTTTTAAAGTGAGCTACTTATGCTTTAATTACTCGTGGGACCTCTGGTATGAAAAAATTATAGAATTTCATTATTTTGCTTATAGGAAAGATAAGTCTGTGGTTATTGATAATAATTCAGTATGAAAAACAATGGTATTTATAGTGAATATGGGGCTAAATCTCATCTTACATTAGACAGAGTAAGAAGAGGCAAATTAACCTTCATGAAATCTTGCCTTGGAAGATAAAAGAAAAGTTAAAGAAATGTGGCCACTTTTTAAGAGAAAAGAGATAACCTGCTATGAGACTGTTGGAATTATTACTAATGATGAAGATGTATTTAGATATTATGTGCAAACTGCAGAGAAAGTATGCAAAATATTATCATTTCACATCTGTGTGGCATTATGTGATAGTTTAAAATATGTCCAGAAGTTCTTTGCATTCCTCTCTTCAAGGAATGGAAACTAAATTCCTTCTCTCTGAATGTGGAGTGAATTTAGAGATTTGCTTCTGATGAATAGAATAAAGTGAAAGTGATGTCATGCAACTTAGGAGATAAGGTCACAAAAGGCACTGCAGCTTCCTCTCTGTTCTCTACTCTGGATTGCTTGCTGGGTGGGTGGGGGGAAGCCAGCTGCTATGTTGTTGGGATGCACAGGCAACCCTATGGAGAAATCCATTCAGTAAGGAACAGAGGAATCTTGTCAGTATCCTTGTTCTTAAACCATTTTGGAAGAAGATCCTTCAGCCCCAATCAAGCTTTCAGATGACCACAGCCCAGGCTAGTACCCTGACTACAACCACACAAGAGACTCTGAGCCAGAATCATCTAACTAATCTGATTCCAAATTCCTAGCCCAAAGAAACTGTGAGATAATAAAAATCTATTGTTTTAATCATTAGTTGTGTGGTGGGTAATTAATTAGCAAAAGCTAACTAATACAAATTCCTATAATAGGATTTATCTTCAAGAAATAAAAATAATTCCATGTGTTTGAATACAAAAGTGGTATAATATAAGGAATTGGGAGGAACTGGAGGAATATTATTTAGGCTTTGCAGAATAACACCATGATGCTTGTCTGCAAGGGAAACTGTTACTTCTGCCATTATTAGGAAGATTAAAATATTGGGAGGCTTCTCCTAAAAATTCTGAATTTCATGACCTCTGCTAAATGAATCAGGAAGCCTCTGCAATTATTGCCACTGCTAACATACCCACAAAGATCCTGCCTGATGAAAGTAGCTGCAGAATAAAGCCGAGTATACATATCTTTAGTATCAACCGAAACATCCGAGAAAATGCCACATGAAAATATCTCTGGTTGACAAAAAACTAAACCCTACCCCCTCACACAACAAGAAAAACTTGCCTCCAGGACCCTAGCTATGCACGAGCCTAGGAATGTTGTTTGTAGGTTTCTAGATTCTGTAGTACAGGAAGATATACCTTATTGGGTATTACGTATTTGTATAATTCTAGGAGTATTCTTGAATTTTGTTTTTCAACACAGGTAAGTTTCTTGGACACAGTTTGATTATTTTTTTTTGTGGCCTAGATTTTAGGATTTGCTAAGCTAAGGTTAGCCTAGGGCTATTTATTTCCCACTACTGAGGCAAGAACCTTCCAAATTTTCTACCCAATGCCCTAGAAATTATGAAGTTTTTTAGTCCGGTGGGCACTATTCCAGTCCTTGTGTGGGTGCCAGATACTGTTCCTTCTAATCCTTTCACATGGTTCTTTGTTGGCCTAGGTTATTTTCCTCACACACATGGGATGAGCATTACTTGGCTGAATACCTGGGGGGAGCTTCTACAGATCTCTGGTGTTGTCTCTGTGTGCAGCTCACTCTTCTCTGATGTATGTTAATGTGAATCCTGTCGTGTTGATATCTCTGGATTCTCAGTTCCATCTCCTTAACTCAGAGAGTTCTCCTGGCTCTACCTGGGTGTCTTCTCCCTGTATTGCAACCTGAAAACTCTATCAAGCAAGTAAACTGGGGCAATCATAGGGATTATCTCATTTGTTTCCTATTTCTCAGGGCTTGCTGTCCTCCCTTATTTGAAGTCTGGTGTCTCCAAAACTGTTTTCTCACTTTCTGTCCTTTTTTTGTTCTTGGCTGTTACAGATGGGAGGGTAAATCTGGTCCCTTTTACTCCTTGTTAACTCCTTATTGCTTTTTAATTGGAGGCTGTATCACATCCTATAGGAGAGCATTCCAATCTAGCTCAATATTGTCTCCCAGGTGACGCCATAACTGAGTCTTCAATAAGCCATTGTTTTATCAGGTTGACTGCTTCTGGGTAATGGCATATATACCAATATCTCTGATTGCTATAGGCATCCATTTATTATATAATTTATTTTTATGTACATGTAGCTTCTCAGTAGTTGAGTAAACATAGAATTTAGTAAGTCTGTAGATGGTGGTACTGTAGAAATATAGGAACAATAATCCACACAGAAATTATATCTGTATTCTACTGGGACAATCTCTACCTCTCTGTGATGGAATTAGTTTACAGTGCCATATTGTAGACTCATTGCTGGTTTCTGCTGTTGGTAGATTGAGTAGCAATGGTAGTAGCCAGAACAGCCTTGGTGAAGGTAAATCCATCCCTCTTGCTGTGGCAACTTATTCACATACCCACTAAGTAAGTACTGGGATAACTGGGGAAAACTCTGATTGACATCTCCAGAGCAATTTTACTTGTTCACCAGATTTTGGAGAGCCTCATCTGCAATGGACTTTTGATTAACATTCACAACAGATATAAATAATTTTACACTTTGAGTCAATTCTGAGAGGTTGTCTGTCTGCACTGTTGTATAAAAAACATCCCAAATTTTATAGCTTAAGGAAACATTAATTTCCTCATGATTTTTGCTATTTGGGCTGGTCTCAGAGAGACCAGCACATCTCTGCTGTACTCAACGTGGGGTGACACAGATTACTCTGAAGACTTGCGCACTCCCATACCTGGAGGTTGATGCTGATGTAGGTCAGGTCTTCAAGTGGGGCTGAAGCTAGAACATCTACATGTGGCTTTTCCATGTGGCTGCTTGGCTTCCTTGAAGCATGGTTACTGGGTTCCAAAGGTGGGTTCCCAAGAGTACCAGAAAATAACTGTGTTGACGTCTATGATTTGGCCTTACTTCTGCCACAGTCATAATCCTGTCTACACTGACAGAGAAGAACACAGACCTCACCTCTCAATGAAGGTGCATCAGTGTCACATTGTAAGGAGCACATGTAAGGGATATGTGGGTGTGTCCATCTTTGGAGAATATAATCTGCTCCACCATCACGTACCTCCTCCTAAAATGATCTTATCATGATTTTTTGTTCTTATTTCTTCTAAGACCTTGACCTTCTGACCAAATTTGTAACCCTTGCTCATAAATTGCTGTTTATCCATACTTTTAGACTTTCCTGTTTCTTAGCAAAGAGGTTGAGAATGTATACTTGTGAAAGTTCCTCTTGCTGGGAGAATTTATCTGCCTCATTGTTCTTCCCAGCCCATAAAATTGGCACTGTCATGCTGAGACAGTCCACTTACAGAAGGTGCCAACATATCATGCAGGATAATATGAAAGCCTTCCATTATTTTTTTTATCTCCCAGACAGTTATCATAGGTAATGACCTATGAGTTAGGGAGGGTGTGGCAGTGCATCAGGAGTACAAATATGGACAGTGTAAGCCATGAAAAATGATGGTGTCTTCAGAACCTGCTTGAGTCTAGTATTTTTTTCGTGAGGATATAGTGCAGCTACATACAACTTTAGTGTTTCCTGGATCAGATAACACCTCGGTTGATGATGGGAGATCAGGTTTCATCATAATTTGAAATGTGATGGTTAGATAGTAGGGTAGGCTAAATAATGAGCCCCAAATTTATCCATATCAGGATCCTCTGAACCTGTGGATATCACCTTACATGGCAAAACAAACAAACAAACAAACAAAAAAACCACTTTGCATATATGATAAAGTTAAGGATCTTGAGATGAGGAGCTTACCCTAGATTATGTGGATAGACCCAATATAATCACAGCATTCCTTATAAGAAGGAAACGAGAGGAATCAGAGTCAGAGGAAAAGGTGGTATAATGATAGAAGTAATGATAAGAGTGAAAAATTTGAAGGAAAAGGAAGAGGCCAGAAGCTAAGGGCCACAGCCACTAGAAGCTGAGGAAGGCAGGGAATAGGTTATCCCCTCAGTGCACCCCGAAGAGCCAGTTCTCCTGCAAAAGTGAAACAGTGCAGTGAAACTGAATTAGACTTCTGACCTCCAGAATAGTAAGGGAATCTGTTTGTGTTGCTTTAAGCCACTGTGTTCCTTTTCTGTGGCTGCTGTAACAAATTGCCACAAACTTTGTGGCTTAAGGCAACAGAAATTTATTCCCTTGTAGTTCTGGAGGCCAGAAGACTGAAACAATATGGCTAAAATTAATGTGTGGGCAAGGCCATGCTTTTCCCAGGGGAGGTCTCTGGGCTAGAATTCATTCCTTGCCTCTTCCATCTCTTTTGGCAGTGGCTGCTGCCATTCCTGAAGCTTGTGGCTATGTCACTTCAATTTCTGCCTCTGTGGTCACATTGCCTTCTCTTCCTTTGGCTGTATCAACTCTCCCTCTGCCTTTCTATTATAAAGATACTTGTAATTATGTTTAGGACCTCACTCTGCTGTCATTTTCTCATTAACACACGTACACACTCTGTGTGTACATCTTCTTCTCTTCCATTAGATCTCCATCTACCTCTCTCTTAGGATATTAGTATTGCATTCAGGGTCCACTCAGGTAATGTGGAATGATCTTCCTATCACAAGATCTTTAAAGTAATCAGTAATGACTCTTTGTCCTTTATAAGGTAACATTTACAGCTTCTAGGATTGGAACTTGATATCTTTGGATGGCCATTATTTAGTTTACTACAGCCACTAAGTACAGTAGAACCTCTGTAAGTTGACCACCTAAGGGATTGTGACAAACTGGTCAACACATGGAGGTCATCAGCAAGGAACTAGGCTTACTGTACTGATACGTACATGTGGTACATGTCCAGTCTGTGAAAATTAGATCAACTTAAGGAGGTAGTCAATGTAGGGAGGTGGTCAACAAGGGAGGTTCTACTCTATATGGTAGTTTGTTAACATCAGCAATTAATGCAGGTAAGTATTAAGTCTCCACTAGGGTACAGGAGCAGGTCAAAAGCTGTTTCTCAGGGGAAAAAATAGTTATTTTAAAGGAAGGCATAGCTTTCCCATGAAACCCTAGGAGCCTGGGCAATGATCCTTTTTTTTGTTTTTTTCTTTTTGAGACAGAGTCTCTGGGCAGTGATTCTTTGAATGTAGTTTTCCAGATCAGCCATCGACATTTCAAACTTTATTGGAGGTGCTAAGTCATAAGAGAGACTTGTAAGCCAAGACCAGCTGGAGAGCTTTTTCTCTTGGCTCCATTCAAAGCAGACTGCCTTGAAGATCACTTGGTAAATAGATGGGAACTACATGCTTAAATGGGCTGTATGTTATTTATCTCCAAATCCCAAGAGATCCATTAAACATTGTGCCTCTTTCTTGATGGAAAAGGGTGCAGAATGCAGCACCTTCTTGAGGAGATATTCTCAAACATTCCAGTTTACTGAACTCCCAGAAACCTCACTGAAGTGTCAGGTTTTATCTGAATTCATCTGCCCATGTGTGCCTTACCAAAGTATTCTAGTCCTGTTAACCTTTTTGATATGTTCTTTTAAGCTCCTTTATTTTCATTTATATATACACTGATATTTTGCTCTTCTTCTCACTCAGCTGCTCTTCATCTTTTTTGCTACAAAATAGACAGTGATGGGTTAATCAATTCTGACATCCACAATCTCAACTCCCACCCACAGAGTCCCCAGAGAATTGAATGAAAGAGAAATATTCTGAAATGAGAATATATCAATATGCTGATAACAGGCAGTCTTTTTCAAGCTCAGTTAATCCAGATGCAAAAAGAATTTGTTATTAAGCATGATGGGTGTGGCTTGTCTCTTTTGTGTACAGTGGGGAAACTGCAGGTGGGTCTGACTACTTGATTCTTCTACATTTGAGCCAGATGTGTTCACAGGGAAATGGGGCACACATTAACTGTGTGTATGCTTACATGAATAAATTCTTCCTTTATTAACAGCTAAGGACAGGAATACCCAAAACAGTATCCTCTTTCTTCATTTCAGACACATGATTAGGTGATATATTTATTCTTCAATGTATAATTTTTAGGAGAACTTAATATTATCTCAGCTGTTCTACTTTCATTACTTGTTTCCAAGCTTGGTTATTTATAACCTATCCACGTGTGATTTTAGATCCTCTTGAAAGCTTAGTTCTTTGAAAACGATCGAAAAATAAAAACACATTTAATATAATTTCCACATTCTATATTTAAAACAATCCAGGTCAGATAAAATTGAAGCACATGTCTTTGTATTTTTTTTTATTTAAGGAAAAAAATTAGGGTTCAATGGAGTTTATTAAAGCTGAGACCTCAAAGAATATAGGGAGAAACATTTTGTTTTGTAGATAGCATAGCTGAAATCCTTAAGGACTCCACAGTGCTGGGACTAGACTTCCAAGATGGTTTTCTCTGTCACTACAGCACATCACAGAATTAATACAAAATTCTTGATGGTAACGAACTCTTAAAAATCAAAGCAAGATTTGTACAATGAAATATTATCCACTCATAAAAAGAAATGAAGTACCGATACATGTCACCACATGGACAAACCTTAAAAACATTATGTTAAATGAAAGAATCTAAACACAAAAGACTACATATGATTCTATTCATGTGAAATGTTCACAATAGGCAAATCCTATTGCGACAGAAAGTAGATTGGTGGTTGAGAAGGCTGGAGGAGGGGAATGAAGAGTGACTGTTAACGCCTATGGAGTTTCATTTTAGGGTGATAAAAATATTCTGGAATTAAATAGTGCTGATGGCTGCACAATTCTGTGAATATTCTAAAAACTGCTGAATTTATACTTTAAAAGGTTGTATTTTATGACTTGTGGAATATTTCAACAGAGTTGTTATATTAAAAAAATCAGGCTCGGAGCCTGTGGCTCAACGGGCTAAGGCGCCAGCCACGTACACCTGAGCTGGCGGGTTCGAATCCAGCCCCAGGACACGCCAAACAACAACGACGGCTGCCACCAAAAAAAAAATGGCCGGGCGTTGTGGCGGGCGCCTGTAGTCCCAGCTACTTGGGAGGTGGAGGCAAGAGACTCGCTTGAGCCCAGGAATTGGAGGTTGCTGTGAGCTATGATGCCATAGCACTCTGTCCAGGGTGACAGCTTGAGGCTCTGTCTCAAAAAAAAAAAAAAAAAATCAAAGCAAGAAATCAAAAGAATTTTGTTTAATGAATCAAACTTTTAATGAGATAGAATATTTCCCCAAGCTTTTGAAAGATAGACATAGGCAGTAACCTTACAGGTGGCTTTTGGTAACAGAAATAAATCTAATAGAAATAAAATGAAAGATCTCAACAACAAAATCAAGAATGTGTCCTTAATGCACATAAAGTCCAAGAGAGATAATCTTCTGACGCTAAAAGGTTAGGGAGAAAGAGTTGGCCCTGCTTAATTATAAATTGAATTATAGAGACCTCAGCAAATATTAGGAATACGGATCTTCAAGGAAGCAAATTCACCTTTATTTGTGATAATTGCTATTAAATATAGTGTACACCTCCTGGCGTTGTCCATAGCACTCCTGATGTAACTCATGGCAATCCGAGGAAGTCTTTCATTATAAATATGAGCAAGTAAACACCTTATGTAAATAAGCAGTCCTGTTATTATAGCTAGGTAGTCTTCATCATGCTTATAAATATATAAACTAGATTGGGTACAATTTTCAAAGTCATTTTTTTTTTTTTTGAGACAGAGCCTCAAGCTGTCACCCTGGATAGAGTGCTGTGGCATCACAGCTCACAGCAACCTCCAATTCCTGGGCTCAAGCGAGTCTCCTGCCTCCACCTCCCAAGTAGCTGGGACTACAGGTGCCC
>CAUYON010010037.1:0-81601 GCA_963573935.1 Arctocebus calabarensis | reverse complement strand
ACCCTGGATAGAGTGCTATGGAAACAGCTCACAGCAACCTCCAATTCCTGGGCTCAAGCGAGTCTCTTGCCTCAGCCTCCCAAGTAGCTGGGACTACAGGCGCCCGCCACAACGCCCGGCCATTTTTTTTTTTTTTTTTTTTTTGGTTGCAGCCGGTATTGTTGTTTGGCGGGCCTGGGGTGGATTCGAACCCGCCAGCTCAGGTGTACGTGGCTGGCACCTTAGCCCGCTGAGCCATAGGCGCCGTCACAATTTTATTGAATGATTTCATTACCAGGAATGAAGGTGTTTGTTCTCAAAAAGATAATCTTCTAAATATTGTCATGAAAGATAACCGTGACAATAATTGTTTCTAGCATGTATAGATTTAGTTTTAGCTACCTGCTCCTGATTCTATCAGTCACTGATTGAGACTATTCACAGCTATCCAGTGGAATCATTGTGGAGATTACATAGACAGTACATGCAAATTGCCTAGCTATAATTTGAATGTGTTAGTAATCGTCCTTATTGGTATGAAATTGGTAACTGCCCCACCTGCCCTTCTTCTGCATCTTTATATTAATTAGTACTATTATCTAATAGTAAAGGAGTTAGTGATGCTTTGTCACCAAGGAACACTATTTCATTTCTCTGATTGTCAACTTATAACAGCATCCTCATTTATAACACTGCTCTGAAAATTAAGACAAAATAAGAGAGATAGAGAATTCATATAAAGAACTAAGAACGGTATGTGGAACACAATAAACACGTAATAAATGTTAAGCACTGTTACCAGGACTGAGGATTTGCAGTGGGGCCTGACTAGATTCCCGTAAGAATGACAAAGGTCAACCGTAACCCCTGTGATTTCATGCAGCCTGGTTGCAGGTCCCAGATTCCTAGCACCAAGCTTAATGACATAATTTCTACAATAGATTTCTAAATTATGCTTGTCCTCAGATATTTTTTTAAAGATGCAGGTTTTGGAAATGGATGGTCCAGAAGGGGCTACCCATCTCCTTCATGCCCATGGTCTCATCAGCTCTCCTGTTCTACCTGGTGACTCCTTTGAACCCTGCTGAGGGCACGTAGTAATCAGACTGGAGCACAAAAGGGAAATCTATTTGACATCACGCTCATGGAAGCTGAGCTCATGCTGTTATCTGACTCACAGCTCAGAGACAGAGGTGAACTTTAGAAACTGAATGGCTTGATGGTGAACAGGAAAATAGCAACAATGAAGAATGAATCATATTTTTTAAAGCATCTTCTGAGTCCTTTTCCTACTTGGAATACAGGTATATTCAGATTCAAGTTCCCCTCTCAAAATAACTGATGGATCCATTTGTGCAACTAGGGAGGGGAAGAGATATAGAAAGAAAGTTCCAGCTTGCATGTTTCTTGGATGTGTGGCTAAATGTGTCCATGGTAAACTTGTTCCCTTTAGATTCTCCTGGTGGTTCTCTTATCCCACACAACAGTTCTTCACATGGAGTCACCTTCCTCCTGTCTGCTCCCTCTGAATCCTTTATCTTTCCTTGAGATCTAGTCTGCACAATGTTTTAACAGCACATTCTCTCATCTAGGCGGTAAATCCGTCCAGTGCCCCAGTTCAGCTTGTGCACACAATGTAGGCTGTTGACAATACATGGGCAAAACATCTCCTTCAAACTTATTCTACATTACTAAGGACATGAGGGAAGAGCTGCCTTTTGAAAGAGATACTAATACTGTTCTAATTTCCTCCCCACTTGAGTAATTTCCGTAAGAATTCTGAGGCAAGAAACCTACATGAGTATTCTGGGGTTAATCCCAGCATAGTCAAAATAAAGATCTGTTATTAGGAAGCTTATCTATGTGTTTTTTATGAGTCCGAAGTCCCTTGTTTCATTACTGCCTATTCCGTGCACAAAATCTGTGGGGAATGATAAAGGAACATCCTCATTATAAACTCAAATTTACATCCATTCTGCCTATTATGTCAACTTTTATTAGAGTAAGATATGGCCATCTGAAACCACAGTTTCATAGTGAAGCATGCTTTCATTTGCGATGTGGTGGTCGGCAAATTACCACTTGCTGTTAGTTTACATGTGTAGTGAAGAACAGAACCATGTCACTTAGTGGATTCCTAACAACATAAATACCTTGAAATTCTCTTAAGAAAGTAAATTACAGGTTACCTATCAAGCAGTCATTTTCAAAATCACATTTATGATCTCTCTCTCTCTGTTTCTTTTATGGGGATGAGAGATGAGGGAAGAGAGGCAGAGTCTGTGCTAAAAGCAGCAGTTTGTGAAACAAATCCTAAGATAAATCATATTGTAGCTAAGTGAAGAAACTGATACTCAGTTATTGAAATTTACATATGCTACAGCATCTAAAATACTTTAATATTTTTAAATGAAAAGTGAATAATGCTGGTCTTGGATGTTAAATAATAAATATTAGCCATTTCCCATCTGTCATTCACCTGAAAATCTCATAGTTAATTCAGACTGGAATATTTCAGGGTCTCATCAGTGGAGATGAAAACAAAATATTTTGCTGAGTGGGTAAGCCAAGTCAAAAGGTTTATTCTTCTCTATAAATGAGACAAAATGGGGGCTATTCCTTCTCAGTAATTTCCTCAGCCCCTCTGCTGGAGAGTCCCTACCTTTAATTCTTTTTGTCCCTTCTGTTCTTCTAGTCTATGTTAGCATAATGTATACATTATGTATATGTATATTATATATAATGATGGTGCAAAACCTTATATAATGATGGTACCTTAACCTTGTCACCGGTGACTAGATAAAATCTAATTCATGCTCCTTTAATACTTGAAGTTACTAAAGCAGTTAATCTAGAGTACACCATTAGAGACACTGAGTCTCTGTCTGTCTCTGATGGTTACTCTTTTGGAGGTATCAAGCTCATTCCCAGGAACTTTAACCCTGACTTGCCTTTAAAATTTATAGCCCCATACAAGAAAGGCCCATTTTAATTTTTCCAAAAAGGACTTAACGTATTTCCCAAAATAACTCCTTCGATTCTAATACTGTTCTCGTAACATGAATGTACAATATACCATCATTCTAATTGGAAGAATTACCATGTGGTTGGCAGCTTTTCACATAGCACTACCCTTTCTTGCACTGCTTTTACACCTGTAAATCTGTACGTATCCTCTTAAGCTTCCCCTAGCTTAACTTCATATAGCACTCTATCTCAATCAAATTTGTATTTAATAACAGATTATCTCATGTCACTTACTAACACTGTATGTGCATTCTCTCAACCGGGCAGCAAATCCATCTAGCTTCTCCATCCCTGACTCAGCTTGTGCACATAATGGGTGATGTTTAGCATAAATAGACAATTAAGAATTGCACACTTTCATAATTTATTGTCTAATAAATTAGTTGGAGAAATAAGTAAAGTAATGCTCATAAATTGGTATGCATATATTAAAGTTAATATAAAAGTATTCTACAATACTCATCACCAGGAAAATGTAAATTAAAATCACAAGAAATATTTCCTCACATTTGTTAGAATTGATAATATAAAAAAAAAGGATGCCAAGGGTTGGTAATCATTTGCACACTGCTGGTGGAATTGTAAATTAGTCCATTCTTTATGGAAAACAGTATGGAAGTTCCTGAAAAACCCAAAAATAGGACTACCATATAATTCAGCAATCCCAATACTGGGAACATATCCAAAAGAAATGAGACCAGTATGTTGAAGAGATACCTGCTACTTCATTTTTTTGGCAGCATTATGTACAATGGTTAAGATATAGAATCGACTTAAGAGTCCATTAATAGATGAACAGGTAAACAGGATATATTATTCAGCCTTAAAAAAGAAAGAAATTTTATTATTTGCAACATCGTAGATGAAACTGGAGGAATTATGCTAAGTTAAATATCCAGGTCCACAAAGATAAAAATAATACAATCTCACTTATATGTGGAATCTAAAAAGTCAAAATTATAGAAGTAGAGAATAGAACGGTGGTTACCAGAGGCTTGGGGAGGGAGAAGGGGAGAATGGGACTATGTTGACCCAATGGTACAAAGTTTCAGTTTGGTAGGAGAAATAAGTTCTTGTAATATATTTCAGAGCTTAGTGGCTATAGTTAATAATAACATATCATACATTTCAAAATTGCTAAAAGAACAGATTTTAAATGTCCTAAAATAATGGTGAGGATCTGACAAGATAGTTATCTTTTTTATCTTGAAATGATAGACATCTTAATTAGCTTGATATAATAATTTCATAATGACCACAATGAAAATATCACATTGTGCTCCATAAATACAATTATAATTTTTAATTTAAATTTATATTTAAATTTTAAAAACTCAAAATGTTTACGTATGTGTGTATACAATATATATATATATATATACATGATACACATTATACATATACATTATGTAGAAATAGGCAGGTTTTTTGCACCCTCATTAAAACCTGCACATTTAAAAAAACTTTTAAAATTATACTACTCAATATATACCAATGAAATTTGTTATCTTGTATTTTGTGTCTTGTATCTCTTGAAATTGCAAAAGTCACACATGATGTATTACAATTTTAATACCGTTTTCCCTTTCATAAAATGTGTATACATTTTTGGTACACTCTCTATGTGATGAGTGCATGTATATATATGAGTAATACACACACAAGCACACACTCACTTCCCTAAAAGTAGAGTTCCTATCTGTTGTCTTTTTCTCCCATCTCTTATCCTGTCAACTGAGGTCTCAATCAGCATACATTCAGTCGATGCACAGGGCTACCTGATTCTCACACAAAGTTTCTATGTTTTTGTTTTGGTGGGTAGTTTTCTTTTTTCTTGCCATTTTCTTCATGATTACATGTTCAGTAGAAAAGCTGCCAAAAATAGTCTTTAGAATTCAGTTTTCTTCCTTAAACATGCAGAAATGGAAAGGTTTTATTTACTTTAGAAAGTGTTACTCCAGGGTATAGAGGAAAAATCGGGAAGCATATTATGTAACACATAGAGCATATGTAGTTTCACTCCAGCAGGCACCCATGCTAGAATCTGTGTGTCCCAGCAAAAAGGAGCTATTTGGGGAACAGAAGGGGAATGACAGAAAATCTAGTATGCTCAGGAGTCTGAGGGACAGTTCTGCTGGCTTCTTTCTGAATGGCATGCAGGCATCCTCAAACTTTTTAAACAGTCCCTCAAACTGTCCCACAATTCACTGTCCCTCAAACTGTTGGAGGGCCGGAGTATAGTTTTAAAAAAAAAGCTATGAACAAATTCCTATTCACAATGCACATATCTTATTTTGAAGTAAAAAACAAAACAAGAACAAATACAATTCACACCACCTCATGTGGCCCACAGGCCATAGTTTGAAGACCCCTGGCATAGAGGATAAAAGATTGGGTACACCTTTTGGTAAAAAATGTAATTAAGAAACAAGAGTGGGTACTTTTCCTTGGCAAAGTTTTTGTGCAAGTGGAAGAAAGATAATTTGTCTTGTTCCATTGTTAATTTTCAAATTAAATACATAGAAAAGGGACTATGTTCATGCATTGTATTTTTTGGACCACTGTGTATAGCTATTTCAACACTTTTATGAATCATTAAAACTTTCATAACACTGAAAAACATCCATAGATTGAATTTGACAAAATTTATTAAAAAAACCTTTTAGCATAAAAAAAGTGATATTCAATTTCTTCTTGAAAGACAAAGTATTTAAAGGCACCAAATGGAATTCTTACAGTTGGCAAGTCTCTGAGCCTGTTTTCACTGAATGGGGGTTGTAACAAATAGTCAGGGTGTATGTTGGAGAAGAGGGTCTGAAGACAGGAATCCACGCCTCCTGTAAGTTTAATGATTTTTTTTTTTTTTTTTGCAGTTTTTGGCGGTGGCTGGGTTTGAACCTGCCACCTCCAGCATATGGGGCCTGCCCCCTACTCCTATGAACCACAGGCGCTGCCTCAAGGTTAATGATTTTTTTAAGAGGCATCGAATGGGCCCCAGTTTATCACTCCTATTATTCCCATATGGGAGCATATAGGGGTATAAGTCAGGGGCTTTTAAATAGAAAAACTTGAGCTTGAGAACTAAAGCCAGTAATTTTTAACTGATCTTGGGCAAGCTCTTTCTAAACCTTAGTTATTTCATCTCTAAAATCAAGATAATAATAGCACCTCTCATATTGGACTAATTGAATATTGAAACGATTAAATGAGATGACATGTATAATGGTTTGACACAGAATATGTCACGCAGTAAGCATTCAATAAATACTGCCAGTGATGATGTCAAATATCCCATTTATAATGTGGCCTCTTCCCCCAGGGAATTTCTTTTAGGGAAATTCAAATTTCACTAATTATTTTTATGATCTGGAAATAATTATGACAGGATAAAATGCTCAAAAATCCAAGAAGCTATTTCAAGGAAATTGTAGACTCCCAGGAGAAGCTAACACTGAAACCGCCTTCAGTCCAGCGTCTTCCTTCATTTCACCAGTGCTGGAACGAGGGGCTCACAAGCCAGTCAGCATCAATTTGGTTAAGAGTCCATGAATCTGGTTTCCCAGTCCAGGCCTGCAAATTGCATCTTGCATCTTACTGAAAAGCTCAATGACAGCCCCGACTCTGTCATAGAACCTCTCTATGAGACCTACTGAGTAATGTTAAGTGCCTGAGGTTACAGATTGAGCCAGGGCTGACAGAAACAGCAGGAAGAAAATGGGCTGGATGAGAAAAGGTAAGTGTCCAGGGGAATCTCCTAGTATGCTCTGAACACATTCTTCATGATCTAAGGAACACATAATTTTCTTCTTCAGTTAACCTGTCTTATCTCTAAATCATGACAAATATTCTGAGTATTTTCTACACCAGTGTTCTACATTAAGACTTGTAATCCAGAAGTGTCATACAGCAGGCACTGATAGGCACATAGAACTGTCTACTTTCATGCTGAGTTTCTGTTCTTTTTTTCTTTTTCCACATTTTTCTCATGTTTACGTGTAAGTGAGAATGACTGCCAACATAAATAAACCCTTTTAGAATTTTCTCTCTTAAATTTAGAGAAATTTAAAAATTCTATTTATTATATTCCAATATGTAACTCTAGGTCATAGCGAAAAGTCTAGAGGCACCTTCTATAAATATGTGCACAGCAGAGAGCATGTGCAGCTATGAAACCTGCACATCAGAAAAGGAGCAATTTGGGAAGAAGAAAAGGAGCAAAAATTTTAGAATGTGACATCTATTCCTCTCCCTCTGTCAAAAATCTACTTTACCAAAGGATAACTTTTCTTTACAAAGTATTAGTAGGTAATACATACAGAATAAATGTCAAAACAAGAAAAATAACTATAGAAAAACACCAGTGTGATAATTCCCAAAGAATATAAAGAAGGATCATAGATTATCACCAAAAGTTATGGATGAAGGCAGTTGAAAAATACGATGCCCACACTGTCTCAGTGATTACTTGCTAATGACAAAACAGGGGAAATATCTCTGCCAAGAAATCTCAGACGGGCTTCGCTGAATAACCAATGTGGCACCATTGGTAGAGGTGCACTTGGATATGCCTCGTGGTGGGAAGTATATCCACCAAGATATGCTCTTGGATGAGCAGAGAGTCACCTTGAAGCACAGATTTGCCCAGATTTTTTGCCTGGATCTTCAATGAGAAATAAAAAAATTACACAAGCCAAGACTGAAATGATTCTATAAGACATTTGGCATGTATTGCTTAAAAATGTCAATGTCGTGAAAAAAGAAAAAATTGACAAATGTACTACAGATTAAAGGGAATAACGAGTCATGAAAACCTAATACAAAACAGGTGGGCTACCTTTCCAGAGCTAAAATTGGAAAAAATTTGTTTCTAGGGAATGATGAAAAAGCACAAGCCCCTTGCAGTTGCTGCTTTAAAAAGGATCAGAGTCCCGATGTTTTATCAAAGAGATCTGGGATGGGAAGGAGTGATTACCTGAGGCACTCTGCTCTCTTCGCTGTGCACAGCTGCCTCCCCCTCAGATCTCTTGCGTCTCCTCTGGCCTCTTTTCCAGGTGGGCAGGAATCTCTCTCATTCCCTTCAGTTCTTTGCCTTCCCTGATCACCGCACTTCATCTGCCCACCTTGCCCCCATCGTCTATCACACTTCCTGTTTGATTTTTTTCCCAGAATACTTTTTCAATAACATACTATATATCTTACTTGTTCACATTTATTTTTGTTTCCTTATTCTGAGAATGTAAACACAAAGATGACACCGTTCCTTTTATTAGTTTTTAGTGTCAACTTTATGCCAGTATTGGGTCCCATGCTTCATTCCCATCTAGCCTGGAAATTTCAGTCTCTGGGTCTGCATGAGCCTTTGTACTACCTAAAAAAAGAAATTCCAAAGCAGCAAATCTCACCTCAGAAACTTCTTTGGCTCGTGGTGGCCACAGAAATTGACATAATTCTCCTAAGGACACCATATCCAGACTTCACAGCAGCTTTACTTTCTTCCTCCCTGGCTGATTTATGCTGAAGTTAAATATTTTATTTTTAAGTCAGGAATTAAAATATAACCCATACCATTAAAAGTTCATCATCATAGAATAAATGTTTTCCTAGACTATTAGCATAAGAGAGGTGCAATCTTCTTGATACATGATAAGGGTAAGTCCTACAAGAAGAGAAGGAAAAACCAAGATTAGATTTTGAAATCTTTTATGAATCTATTTTCTTGCTTTAGCTACATGACAAAGTCCAGTCTATTCCTTCAGGTTTGGGTTCCTTAGGTTGACTATCTACCCAGCCTTGCATGCTAGATCTACTTTACATTTGAAATGACACCACAGTGCAGACCACTTGCCAATAAGTCGCACATTCCACTGACACTTTCCTGAAAGGGGTTCCGTTTATACTAAGCCAAATATATCCTTTCTTCCTTCATTCCTCTCATGGAACAGTCTCTTTACCTTAAAAATGACTAGTAAGGATCTAATTTGCAGCACTAGGACAGAGAATGGTGGAATGTTCACTGACCTCACAGTAATTGAGCCTTTCACTGCAGACTCAGTGCTGCATCACCCTAATTTCTAATACCATACTTGAGATAGAATAATGCCTGGTGTTATGATGACAGACTGGTTCCAACGTCATGAATCACATGAAGTGTCTGGCTCTATCCAGAGCTCATGAGAGGATGTTCTAGACTGGCTGGTGAGCTCCATGGTAAACTCAGAGTATGCACGTTAGCTGAGACCCAAGCTAGAAGGACTGCAGAAATTTTCAAACAGGTAAGTTTCCATTCTGCCTCTTTTATAAAATTTAAGGCCCGCCTAAATATTTTTAATAGCCCATCCCCTCCCTCTTGCTTCAATTCATATTCCTTCTCTCCTGTTAGTACCATAATAAATGGGCAATCAGAATGTTACTACCTGGCCCCTCTGCTCATTATGTAGACTCCCTCGTACATCAGCAAGATTTTGCTGACCTCCAGAGTCTCCCTCACCCTCCACTTGAATGCACACATAGACTGTCAAACAGTGTTGGCAAATATTGATGAAACTAGTATCATCCAAGAGAGTGGGGAGCCCAAGAGTTGGGGAACAGAGGGGAGGATAAAACAATAGCCTTCAGATCAGGACTCAGAGGAGTTATCAGCGAACCTTAAAGAAACCCTTCAAATATATCAGAGCTCTGAGGCAAATATCAAAACTAATAGAGTGTTTGTAAAGATGTGTTTGGGGGACAACAGGGCATATGAGATGTGAGACCAAACAAGAAATCTCTGCATATGATTTTGATGCAAAGGGATGAATAGGAAGAAAACACAATCTACCTCTTAAAAAAGTTTTTATAAATGGAAGGATGACATTGTTTTTTTCATATAGAACGTGATGTTTTGAAGTACACATATGCTGTGGAATGGTTAAATCTGGTTATTTAACAAGAAGGGATTCTCTCACAGAGTTGTCACTTTTGTGGCAAGGGCATATCGGACCCCCTAAATTCTCCACATTCTCCTCGGCACTTGCCCTCCTTTTCCTTTTTAATAAAGGCCATTCTAACCAGGGTAAGGTGATATCTCGTTGTTTTGATTTGTATTCCCCTGATCCTTAGTGCTGCTAAACAATTTTTTATGTATTAGTTGGCCATTTGTATGCCCTTTTTTGGAGAAGTGTCTATTCAGATATTCTGCCCATTTTTAATCAGGATTTTATCATTTTCATCATTTTGCTATTGAATTGTTTTGAGTTCTTTATAAATTTTGAGTATTAATCCATTGTCAGAACTATACTTTGAAAATATGTTCTCCCAGTCTATATGCTGTCTTTTCACCCTGTTTTCTTTGCTGTATTGAAATGTTTTATTTTAATCTAATCACATTTGTCTGTTTTTGCTTTTGTTGCCTATACTTTGAGGTCTTATCCAAAAATCCTTGCTCAGACTTACGTCAATAAGTGTTTTTCCTATGTTTGTTTTCTTCTAGTAGTTTCATAGTTTTAGGTCTTTTAAGTTTTTAATTAATTTGACTTAGTTTTATGTATGTGAGAGACAAGGATCTAAACTTATTCTTATCCATGTGGATATAGTTATTCTCTGAGATAGCATTTTATTTTATTTTATTAAGTGTTATAGTAGTACAAATGTTTTTGGTTGAATAGGTTGTTTTTTCAATGCTTGAGTTAGTCTTATAAGTGTTCCAGTCACCCAGAAAATGTTCATTGTACTTGTTAGATAGATTTTTATCCATCCCCTCTCCCTCCCCATACCCTGCTTTTCCAATACATTTATTGAAAAGACTATTCTTTATCTATTGTGTGTTCTTGGCACCGTTGTCAAAAATTAGTTGGCTGTAAATGTGTTGATTTATTTGGGGGTTCTTTAATCTGTTTATGCGTCTATTTTTATGCTAATAGAATGCTACATTTTTTACTGCTTTCTAGTGTATGTTGAAGTGAGACAATGTGATGTCTCCAGATTTTTTTCCTTTTGCTCTAGATTGCTTTGTCTAATCAGGGCCTTTTTCAGTTCCATATGAATTTTAGGGTTTTCTTTCTATTTTTGTGAAAATTGTCATTGGCATTTGTAATAGGAATTGGATTGAATCTGTCACTTTTGGTACTATGGACATATAAAAATACCCAATCTTTCTAATCCATCCACACAGTATATCTCCACAGTTATTTTTATTTACTTTTTGGCCAGGTTTTTAAGAGGTAAAAATCAAGAAGATTAAAGAACAGATTGAACATTTGTTCTGGTCTGACAAACATTTACCCTCTCAACCCTTCACATCCATTTCAAGTAACATCTCCTCGGTTTTCATTTGCTAACAACCCATATCACTCTCTCAAATCATGCTGAAATAGATGAATAGATGTTGGTCCATCATCAATTCTAGAAATCAATAATGTGACAGGAATGTCCAGTGAGAGCATCACATCTAATTGATTAAAAGGCAAACATGTCCCTTAATTCAAGGCACCCTGAGCCAATGAGATTATTTCCTAGACCTTTCTTAGGACCTCTGCCTAATAGCACATTTCTTTTGCAGGATTACAATTAATAGATTAGAAATTATGAGCTGCTGGGGCCACCGTAGAATAAAAGTCAGTTTTATAATGAAGCCAAAACAGAATTTAGAACAGAAATATAGAGAGAAGCCATTTTAATCATGATATCACTTGAGTTTACCCTTGCCCTAAGCTTTTTAATTTGATGAGCCAGCAAATTTACTCTTAGCTTTAACAAGTTTGCATTAGATTCCTACAGCAGAGTAAGGCTATCCTTCTAACAAGAATTCATGGATTTCATTCTGTCTGAATCCTGCGCAGAATGATTTTCCTTTCATATTCTTCCTTAAGTGTACAGCATCTCTTTAAAAAGTACACAGTTTACTGCATGGCATGAGGTTAGAAAATTTCCCTTCTCTGCTCAGTTGCCTGAAATTATTTACTTCATTTGCCAGGATACCCACATTCTACATCCTTATCACCTTCTTGCAGAATCTCTCAGTGTCTCTGACTTCCAACAGCTTGCTGTCAGAATTAAGTTTCATGGCTCCACACTCTAATAGCAGAAGTTAATGAGTTGAATATTGTATCTATCACTTTTTCTTAACAACTTGGATTTTCCTCTTCCTCCAAAGCAAACATGGTAACTGATATTCTGGAGACTGAACTCTGCTAAATTCAAGTTCTTTAGTCTCCAACTTCTCCACTTGCAGAAGGCACTACTCTCCTTTTACATCACAGATAAAGATCTTCCTCAATGGATAAATACCTCATCCTTCCCAAAATGCAAACCCTGGCAAGAATTCAATGCAATGACAAATGGATGCCAAGAGATTCTTGTTAATATATCCTGAGAATGAAAAGGGCTAGTTCCATGAAAAAGAGTCCGGTTGCCATAAACATAATTTTAAACAAATACATTTTTTTAAGAGTTTTAAAGAGTAGTCACCTTTAATAGGAAACATACAAAACATTTAAGCTGAAAATTAAATTATTTCCCCCATGCTTCCAAGGGAAAGGAAACAGGTCTCAATTTGTTTCCTGTAAAATGTGGCTCTTCTCATGAAGGTTGTATGACAGATGGGGCAAAGAGATGGGGCAAGGAGATTTCATTCTGGAGAGTAAGATAGCCTCCCTGGATTCCTCATCCCTCTGCATCTAAGGGGCATACAACCTTCACTCATGGGTTTGGGGCAGATCAGTCTCATATCAGATCCAAATCTCTGACTAGGCTAACGAGTTTTAAGACTCTCTGGAAATACCATTACATAGAACTAAGTCAGGCTTATCTATGGACCTCAGCTAACATTCTGGTTTTATGTCTGCCAACATAGTCTCCAAAAGAGTTCATAGTTCTTATCTATGCTCTTGTCAGGACTCCTAGAAACCTAGTTTCCACCTCTAAAGTCCATTTTCTATGTGATGGGAGACCTGTCCCATTTTGTTGACTGCCAATACCTGCCCCATACAGTATTTAACAGCAGAATCTCTGGAGTCAAGCCAACTTTCAGTTCTGCCTCTTTCTTTAACTTGAGGCTGTGCAACCACTGACAATGTTTTACCTCTACTAACCTCATCTTTAAATTAGTAAAAAATAAACTTGTATGATTTCAAAAGGGTTAAATATAATATTTTAAAATGTTTATCATAGTATCAAGTATATTGTTCATTCTCTAATGTATTCAAAATATATATTGAGAAAAAATATTTATGGAGCATCTACTATGTCCCTATTGAATATGTCTAAAGCATTCAACATATTTATCCAAGGAATGGTTCTAGATTCCATAGCATATAGTACATGCTCAATAAACAAATCATTAAATTTCTGTCCAATTTATTCTTTCACCCAACATTACTTAAAAGTTCAAGTCCAGAATTTGCACTTAAGAATTAGTAATTCACTATCTCTAGACTTCAGGAACTCATGAGTTCAAGGAAGAGACAAAGTTGCTATAAAATATATAGAAGTGTCACCTTCTCTGCCTCCCTCAAAGGACACACAGCACAGTTTTCAAACACTCTCTGGCCTTTAAGTTCCTTCACAGTCTCATTCAGCTACAGAAAATCACTTAAAGTGAAGATATTCTCTCATCAGGGAAATAACATCTTAGTTTCCTTAAGCCAGAAGGCCAATTGATCCATTGGGGGACAATTCTGATGGGCAATATTTGCTCAAAGTCCTCAACAAAAGGTCTGGGATTTAAGGACCTGAATAACAGTTTCATTTAATAATTTTGTTAATTCTGTTTTCTCCCTCTTTTTTCATAGGTACGGATCTCCTAAAATTATCTTGCACCTCTGGCCAGGTGCAGAGGCTAACACCTATAATCCTAGGACTCTGGAAAGCCTAGGTGGGTGGATTGATTAAACTTATGAAGTCGAGACTAGCCTGAGCAAAAAGCAAGACCCCTATTTCTACTAAAAATGGAAAAACTGAGGCAAGAGGATCACTTGAGCCCAAGAGTTGGAAGTTGCTGTGAGCTGTGATACCACAGCACTCTACTCGGGGTGACAGCTTGAGACTCTGTTTCAAAAAACAAAAAAAAAAAAAGAAAAAATTCTTGCACCTCAAAGTCTGTCTCAGCATTTGCTTTTGAAGAATAGAACCTCAGCAGTGGCCGTCTCAGGCAACATAAAATTTCATTCTAGATTAATCTCTGCCCTGGCAATCACACATCACCACTGGACATAGATGGAACAGCAGTAGCTCCTGTAGCAAGGTGGAGGATTAGTTGTGAAAATTGTTGATGATGGTGAACTGATGTATTGAATTGTTACCTTATACTAAAAAAAGAAGATCATGTCAGTAAGCTCAGTACATCAGACATTTGAAAATAATGGAGAAAAGGGTAGATATACTGAGTTTGGATGACTATTGCTAAGCACTAATGATTATCTATGAAATATAATGAACAGCTGAGGAAGAAACCCAGGCAATTGAAAATGAAGGTCCATTGGGTTGTTTTTGGAGAACTTCTCATCTCCTGTAGTTTGTGGGTACAAGAGAAAGCAAAGGATCAAGATGCCAATATGATAACAAGTACTAATATGATAACTGTACTTCAGTGAAAGTTAAAATCCAATGAAGACAGGTCTGTATGCTATATTTAGGCCCTTGGCTGGCAAAACCTAGGACCCATACACTTAGGGTAGAGTCATGTGGACAGATAACCTCAAAGCTTTTGATTCCCCTTACTCTTGAACTGAGTGTCTTGAACTTGACTTGTGAGACTGCAAAAATGGCAAACCATTCCTTTTTTTTTTCTTTTGTTGCAGTTTGGTCAGGGCCGGGTTTGAAATCACCACCCTCAGAATGTATGGGGCCAGCGCCCTACCCACTGAGCCAGAGGCGCTTCCCACAAACCATTCCTTTTTAAAAGTTACTCGAGAAGTTACTCCTACTCTAGAAGACAATGCCAAGTCCTTTCCCACAAAATAACCTGGGTCCCACTCAGGACCTACTCCTACCTCCACTCCTGGTTCCTAGGTCTATGGCTAGAGTCATATGATCAGCAAGATGGCCAGAATTAAGATGGAGTTCAAAATCAGATTGATGTCTTGTCCCATCCTGATGACTGTTTTGAGAATCTGCAGAAACAAAGCTAGTGTCCCCTTATACAGCTGGTCCTGGGCGAGCCCAGGTTGTCTGTGTCACCAGAGTTCTCTAAAGTATCTTATAGAAGAAGTGTCAGTACTATAAGCCACAGTACAATCGAACAGGGTACATATAAATCCTGATGACAGAGCTGCAAGTTCAAGCTAGCCTGCCCTGGCATGAACCAAGGAGGGTACACTAGGTCTGGGTTATGAGGGGCCTTGATCAAGGAGGCTGGTAAATAAATTTAAATAAGGAAGAGTATACTGAATTGGGAACACCATCCTTAGATTCCAGTTAACATATGGCTCTTATATGAAAATATCACTAAACGAGTAAATCTAGGCCACTGTCCACCATCCAAGTAGAAAACAGTAAATGTGCTGCCTGATGAATGTGGACTGCTCTAATACTTAATGAATTTAAACAAAAAACTGATTGCAGAATGAGAATCAGAGATACAGAATGAACTGTGGTCCTTGTTAGACTGGACACAGCAAGATTACAGGATACAGGTCTCCTCTAGTCCATTCATCACATTTCCTTAGGACTTTCTTCTTAGGCTGTGGTTTGCCTTGGTGCCAAGGATTAATGTTGGATAGAGTGCTTAGAATTAGCTCAGGTCTCTGTTCTTTCTTTTTGAGATAGAGCCTCATTTTGTTGCCCTCAGTAGAGTGCCATTACATCACAGTTCCCCGCAACCTCCAACTCTTGGGATTAAGTGATTCTCTTGCCTCAGCCTCCCAAGTAGCTAGGACTATTGGCACCCACCAAAACACTCAGCCTTTTTTTTTTTTTTTTTTTTTTGGTTGCAGTTGTCATTGTTTTTTGGCATGCCTGGGCTGGATTCTTACCCACCAGCTCTGATGTATGTGGTTGGCGCCTTTGCTGCCGAGCTACAGGCACCGAGCCTAGCACAGGTGTCTTGTGGTCATCATCACTGGCAAAGGGTAAGAAGGATGTTATATTAGCTTGGTTAGATCCATATGAAAAATATAAAGCAAAGGTTTTCATTTAGGTCTTTAATTTGAGGATGAGATCTTAGGAAAGGGACAAATAAAGGAGGTAAAAAAAAAAGTCAGTATAAAGAGGCATTACTGCATTGCTACTTCTGTGAGTTACTTGTGTTTGTCCCCAGGGAACAATCTGAGAAGTCTTAAGAAATGCTTCTCAGGATGCTTTGATTGAAGAATAGAATGAGGAAGCATATACCAATTTACTCCTATTTTCTCAAAGATGATCCAATTTTTATTGGGGACACAAAATGAAGCTTTGTCAGTTTTCATGTGAGGCAAGTCCAAGTTTATAAGCCACATCAGTTTGTAAGCGACATCATTGCTGCAGCTACCAGCATAAAACATAGAAGATAAGTAATTTAGAAAAAGTGGTATCTGATACAAATTTTTACCCACTTCTTAGAGTTTTAATTTCCGTTATAGACTGTGCTAAATCTTTTTTTAAAACCGCATCAAATTGTATCATTTAAAGGCAATGTGCAAGACTATTGTGATTTTCTCAGGAATTACATTTCTAAGACTCACAGTCTAATCATTTATTTAAAATTCAAATTTGATCTCTAGGCCTGGTAAACCATTTCATTTAAATTTAAGTCACAGCTACTATAATAAGAAATCATGTCATTGAGATAAAATTAGTAATGCAAAATGATAATAAATTAGGATAAAAACAACACTCCTTATAAAAAGATATTAGCCAGATGTATAATTATGCCCTTCTCTGGATAACTATGATTCCCATAAGATTTTCAGGAATCATATAATAATAATAAAGCAGAAACAAGTGTTGAGTTATGAAGGTAGTTCATAATGGATTTTAACTTTGTACATCTTTGTTGTCTACATATTATTGATGAATTTACAATAGTGAAGAGCTTTTAGAGCTTTAAAATTTAATGCAGAGTTCTTTTCTTTCTTTTAGCCATAGTGGAATAACTTTCATATGTATTTTGAGAGGGGTTTAATTTTTTTCACTAATCCATGCCTCATAAAATAAAAACTTTCGCACTTACTCTAATGAGTCACTCTGCTTATTCCAAAAGAAATAAGAAAGAAAGCAAAACTATGGTTTTCTGCTGATTCCAAAGGTAGACTTGGGGTTGATGTGTACACAAACTGCTGAAGACCTATGGCAGAATTTAGATAGAACTGTGAGGTCCTCATATCTTCTTTGGTATGCATATGATTATTGACACTTGTAGTGGAATGCTTCTGAGTACCTTAGACACCTTGATTTTGGAGAGGGGATAGAAATACCTGTTATTGGGAGCCAAGGATGCTGCCATTACAGCACATTGATTTTCTCATCAAGTCCATGGGAAACCCATGGAGATGCTCACTGCACCTCTTGCCCCTTGATCTCTAGAAACAAAAATTATTTGCTGTACAGAAAATCCATGTTTGAAATCAGCAGACCAAGTTGCACAAGGGGAATTTTAGGCCCTGTTAGGTATAATCAAGTATGCTTTTTCTGTCCCCTACAAAGGACACTTGGATGCATGTACAGAATTTTCCAGAAAAATAGAAGAGATATTTACAATGGTATATTAATAAATTTGCAAATCTGAAGTAGGCTTTTAGGGAACTTCCTTATTCTGATGTTACTTTCTGAGAGTGCTATAGTATACAGAACAGCTTGTCCAATGGGGTGATAAGCTGAAAGCCTGTCAGAATTTAAAACAATGAGGCCCAGAAGACTGAAACACATGATATTAAGTTTGAACATTTGTAGTTACACCCTTAGCTACACGTGAAACTTTGGAAATATAGAGCTCCAGTTGTTCCAGTTGAGGGCACGGGAAAAGACAATCAAGAGAAGTAAGATTATCTACCATATGGATAGAAGATACAGGGTACAAATGCTGCTAGTCCCACAAGTAGCAGAAGTTATCAATTGATTCTAAAATTCTTTCCTTCTGAATACTAAGAAAGCCACAGACTTCTTAAGAATAAAATTCTCTATGCAATTATGCGCAAATTTTCCAGGACAATCTTATTTGTTAATTCAGGGTTGTGTCAAGTTACCTAAATGCACTAATTCATTGCGATATTTTGCATAGGGAGAAAAGATTTATTGCACAAGCAATTAAGCACCTTTCCCTCTCTATATTTAGGCTACTTCTTGTTTAAAGCCCCAGTTATCACTTTGTCGTGCTCTGCTCTACCTTGAGAGTTTATATTTTCCTGTAGTAATATGACCTTAGCTGCATGATGTATTTTGTAACTTATAATAAAACTTTTTCACATTAATTCCTATTTCTGATGGTTCTAACAATGCTATAAGGTAAGTAATGTAGGTTTTTTTTTTCCCACTCTAGGAAGTAATATGTAAACTGAAAGAAGTGATGAGCCATCTCAGTTTCTTCATTTTAGTAATTAGAAAAACTAAAGGTTTTTGTAAAGTTAGGATTTCAACTGGAGTAAACAGCTTTTATTAATTTTATATATTAGGAAATCTGCATCAGAATAATATTCTTAAAAGTTAGCACCCACAGATCCTGTGACTACCTCTAGAACAGGTCTTCCTAAATAGCCTACGGGTTTCAATCTACCTTTTAAGAGCTGAAAGCCACCCACTTAAATCCATCAGTTCTGCCCTCAGTGTTAACAACATATCAAAATGCTAAGAGTGAAACAACTAGAAAATGAGACAGTGATATACCATGGGAGATATTGGTTGCTGATCCTTCAGGCATTTGTTTTTGTACTTAAACCTCATTTGATTTTTTTAAGCTATCTTAAGCAGAACAGCTTCAAATGCTATTAGGCACCAGGAAATTGCCAGGCTTTACTAAATCTGCAGGAACAATGTTCAACTCAAACATCTTCTCCTGCATTTTGTGTCATTCAAATGTGTCATGAGGGATCTCATGGAAAGCAAATAAGTCTTAGAAAGAACTTACAGTCAAAATTAACGTTTTCCTCTGTCATATGAACCACAGTTTCTTCTAGAAAAAAAAATGGGCCAAAATTCTTGACTGGATAAAACATCTTGTATTTTCTTTTTAGTTTTTAAATTGGCACATAATATTTGTGCAATACCTAGTGATGTTTCCTGAACAGTGTATAGTAATCATATCAGGTAGTTAGCCTGGCCATCAGCTCAAACATTTATCACATCTTTGTGTTGGGAGCACTCAACATCTCCCTTCCAGTCATTTGAAATTATATTGTACATTACCATTAACTATGGCCATGTGCTATAGTGATATAGAGCACAACTTATTCTTCTCATCTAGCTATAATTTGAGACAATCATTTTTTTTTGAGACAGGGTCTCACTTTATGGCCCTTGGTAGAGTGCCATGGTGTCACACCAACCTCATAGCTCACACCAACCTCAAATTCTGGGGCTCAAATGATCCTCTTGCCTCAGCCTGCAGAGTAGCTGGGACTACAAGGTTTGTTTGTTTGTTTGTTTGTTTTAGAGACAGGTCTTGCTCTTGCTTAGAGTGCTCTCAAACTTCTGAGCTCAAGCAATCTATGCACATTGGCTTCTCAGAGCATTAAGATTACCAGTAAGAGCTACCATGACCGGGTGGACAAACATCTTAAAATATTTTTTTTAAGGATGAAAAATACTCCTTAAGTAAAAAAAAAAAAAAAGAATCTGAAATATAATACAGGAGAAACCAAAGTCTCTAGGTGGTAAAGCGGTGAGGCGTTCTGTCACCATGGAAGCAGAGTGGTAATAATACACATCCATGCTTAGAAATGGTTTCTAAGATCTCATTTTTCAAAATATATGTAAATATTTATTACTAGTTGTATATCTTTCACTGTAATTGGCCCTTATGGTACCGCAAGAGATTTTCACAACCGTGGCACGCTAACTTTGGGCCTCAAGTCATTTGCTCCAAAAACAAAGCATTTTTAGACATCACAATATTTTAGCTTCTCTTTTGATTTGATTACAAAATGATCTCATTGTTTGCAGAATGCAAATTAAAAGTGGTGTCAGTATAAACATTATAAATAAAGGACTCGAGTTAGAGAAAGAGAGGTAGTTATGAAAATGATGTAGTAATCCTTAAAAGGTGGAACTAAAGACATACAGAACCTAGAAAACAAACCTCAGTGAATTTCAGGCAAGGAAGATAATGTATGCTTTCCCTGTGCATTTCTTGGCTGTAGTAATTTCCAGTGTCATAAAATACTTAAAGGTAATTCATTCACCTGATGTTCAATGTCCAGTAACAATAGATGAGAGTACTACATTGAATTACACGAGTTTTTTTTTTTTTTTTTTTTTTAGAGACAGAGTCTCACTTTACCACCCTCGGTATAGTGCTGTGGAGTCACAGCTCACAGCAATCTCCAACTCATGGGTTTAGGCAATTCTCTTCCTTTAGTCTCCCAAGTAGCTGGGACTACAGGCGCCTGCCACTACTCCCGGCTATTTTTTGATGCAGTTTGGCCAGGGCCAGGTTTGAAACCGCCACCCTCGGTATATGGGGCCAGCATCCTACTCACTGAGCCATGTGAGTTTTCTTTAAACAATATTTTATTTTCATCAGTGAAAGCAAGGAAGGCATATTTAGCAATGTATAGAGACATCCCCTAGAGAAGAAACAAATATCAACACTGAACATCATAGATGAGACATACGACTACAACAGAATGTGAATAGCTATACCTTAAGGAAAAACAAAAATAAATTTATTATTAAATATAAGTTTTAGGATTTATTTTTTTTAATTGTAAGTCTAAGATAGAGGAGCTGTATTTTAGGAACAATTCACTAAAACTTTGAAGGGATCATTGATCTCTCACTAATTATAAACTCATAGTCTGATCGGAACAATAAGAAAAAAATACCTACGATTTTTACATCTTTAGACTTTATTCTTAGCTATATGATTCCTCTGTGTCAAGTATGCTGCTAGGGGCTTTTTATAAAATATCCCATTTAGTTCATATAACCATTTTATGAGATTAATATTGCTATCTCTACTGGAAATTTCAGATAACTTCAGTAGGAAATGATATAGCAATAAGTATAGGACAAAAAAAAAATAAAAACAGGGTTGAAAATTGGTCCAAGTATGAGACAAATTTAAAATTTATTTCTTGGTTACTTATTTAACTTATATTTTAATTTTTGTAGATTTGGGGTACACACTTACAATTTTATTACATGGATATATTTTATAGTAGTGAAATCTAGGCTTTTCTTATAGTCTTTACCAGAATACTCAGTCAGTAATTTCTCACCTCACCTCTCTCCTAGACTCCCCTCCTTCAAAATCTCCAATATTTGTTATTCCATCTTCTATGTCCATGTGTATACTTTATTTACTTCCCAGTTATAAGTGAATGAATTTTATTCTAGGTATGTAAGCGTGCTTCAGCATATACAAATCAATAAACTTAATTCACCAAATAAACATAATTAAAACCAAAAACCATATGATCATCTTAATAATGCAAAAAAA
This sequence comes from Arctocebus calabarensis, assembly GCA_963573935.1. Taxonomy (NCBI): domain Eukaryota; kingdom Metazoa; phylum Chordata; class Mammalia; order Primates; family Lorisidae; genus Arctocebus; species Arctocebus calabarensis. Next base: position 60,051 of record CAUYON010010037.1, on the reverse strand, counting down.
CAATAAAATTCATCACCCCTTTATGATAAAAACACTAAAAAATCTAGGCATAGAAGGAACATACCTCAAAATAATAAAATCTGTCTTTGACAAACCCATAGCCAACAGCACATTGAACAGAGAAAAGTTATAAGCATTCCCTAAGAATTGAAACAAGATAAGGATACCCATTTTCAGCACTCCTCTCCTCTATAATCCTAGAGGTCCTAGTCAGAGTAATTAAACAGGAGAAAGAAATAAGAGACATCCAAATTGGAAAAGAAGATGTCAAATTATTTGTTTGTTGATGACATAACAACCTATAGAATCCTAAAGACTTTGCCTAAAGCTCCTAGATTTGATAAACAAATTGATTAAAATTTCAAGTTGTAAAATTGATATACAAAAAAGAATGTTTCTATACACCATTAACAGTCAAGCTGAAAACCAAATCAAAATGTCAATCTCATTTATGACGACTACAAAAAAATAAATAAGTAAGTAAAAGATCTAGGAATACATTTAACCAAGAAGGTGAAAAACCTCAAAAAAACAATGATGAAATAAACTACAGATGACACACATGGTAAAACATCCCATGCTTATTGATTGTAAGAATTAATATTCCTAAATTTTAAAATGTCTTAATGTAATTATTATAAGTAGCTATTATATAGGCACAGAACTGTCTGACTTAATATTGTTCTGAAAATCAGAAAAGCATTGATAGTTCATTGCTGTACAAAGACAAGTTTTGTCTTATTATGAAAAAGAAGCAATAATGTCAGAAGTCAAAGAGATATTGGGTAGCTTTGCAAGTAAACTCACTAGCTCTGGCAATGCTTGAGACAACTTACCAGAAAGTGTGTTGGTATTTCCAGAGTGAAATAACAAAGCCCACCAAATTCTATATGAATTTATTCACTCACTTCTCCTTTAACCTGTCGAATCAACATTCTAGGCTGATAACTTCTCTACCAGTATACACAGGGTCAGACAACAATCATTCAAGACTGTATCAATTACCACTAAATTAATTGATCTCTACCATCATCTTTTTAATAACTATTTTATACATTTATTTAGCTCCCCTTTATTTATTTTTATTTTCTTAATTTTTTTTATTAAATCATAGCTGTGTACATTAGTGCAATCAAGGGGTACAATGTGCTGGTTTCACAAACAATCAGTAGTATTTTCATCAAACTGTTTAACATGGCCTTCATGGCATTTTCCTAGTTATTGTATGAAGACATTTATATTCTACATTTAGTAAGTTTTGCCTATACCCTTCTAAGATGCACCATAGGTGTGGCCCCACCAAACTACCCTCCTTCCATGCCAACCTCCCCCCACCCCGCCCCACCAATGCCCCGTTCCCCCTATTCTTGTGCGATAGTTGGGTCATAACCTTCATATGCAAGCTATAAATTAGCTTCATAGTAGGGCTGAGTTCATTGGATACCTTTTCTTCCATTCTCGAGATCCTTTGCTAAGAAGAATATGTTCCAGCTCCATTCATGTAAACATGAAAGAGGTAAAGTCTCCATCTTTCTTTAAGGCTGCATAATATCACATGGTATACATGTACCACAATTTATTAATCCATTCATGAGTCAATGGGCACTTGGGCTTCTTCCATGACTTAGCAATTATGAATTGGGCTGCAATAAACATTCTGGTATAGATGATGTCTTTGTTATAATGTAATTGTTGGTCTTCTGGGTGTATGCCTAGTAAGGGCATTATAGGATCAAATGGCAGGTCAATTTTTAGATCTCTAAGTACTCTCCAAATATTCTTCCAAAAGGAATGTATTAGTGTGCATTCCCACCAGCCATGTAGAAGTGTTCCCTTTTCTCCACATCCATACCAACATCTCTGGGTTTGGGATTTTGTTATGTGGACTAAACTTACTGGAGTTAGGCGATATCTCAAACTAGTTTTGATTTGCATTTCTCCCATGATTAAGGATGGTGATGGCATTTTTTCATGTGTCTGCAGGCCGTGTGCCTGTCTTCTTTAGTGAAGTTTCTCTTCAAGTCCTTTGCCCACCCTGAAATGGAATCACTTGTTCTTTACTTGCTAATACGTTTGAGTTCTCTGTGTATTCTGGTTATTAAACTTTTATTGGAGGCATAACCTGCAAATATTTTCTCCCATTCTGAGAGCTGTCTCCTTGCTATACTTCCTATGTTCTTGGCTGTGCACAAGCTTTTCAGTTTGATCAGGTCCCAGTAGTGTATTTTTGATACTGGTTCAATTGCCTGGGGAGTCCTCCTCATAAAATATTCACCCAAGCCAATTCCTTCAAGAGTTTTCCCTGTGCTTTCTTCTAGTATTTTTATAGTTTCATGTCTTAAGTTTAAATCTATAATCCAGTGAGAGTCTATCTCAGTTAATGGTGAAAGGTGTGGGTCCAGTTTCAGTCTTCTACAGGTTGCCAGCCAGTTCACCCAGCACCATTTGTTAAACAGAGTCTTTTCCCTACTGAATGTTTTTAATTGGCTTGTCAAAGATCAAATGACGGTAAGTAGCTGGATTCAACTCTTGGTTCTCCATTCTGTTCCAAACATCTACCTCTCTGTTTTTGTGCCAGCTCCATGCTGTATTGATCACTATTGATTTGTAGTGCAGTCTCAGGTCCAGTAGCGTGATTTCTCCTGCTTTGTTTTTATTTCTGAATAATGTCTTGGCTATTTGAGGTTTTCTGATTCCATATAAAACGAAGTATTTTTTTCAAGGTCTTTAAAATATGACAATGGAGCTTTAATAGAAATCGCATTAAAATTATATAGTGCTTTGACTAGTATAGACAATAATGTTGATTTCTTCTGAGCCATGAGCATGGTATGTTTTTGTATTTGTTAACATGTTCAGCTATTTCTTTTCTTAGAGTTTCATAGTTCTCTTTATAAAGATCTTTCACATCTTTTGTTAGATAAATTTCCAAATATTTCGTCTTCTTTTATACTACAGTAAAAGGGATAGAGTCCTTGACTGTTTTTTGGCTTGGCTATTTATGAGTGTTGATTTTGTAGCCTGAGACACTGCTGTATTCCTTGATCACTTCTAAAAGTTTTGTAGTAGAATCTCTGGTATTTTCCCAGATATACAATCATATCATCTGTGAAAAGTGAAAGTTTAATCTCTTCTAATCCTACGTGGATACACTTGATCACCTTTTCTTTCCGAATTGCAATGGCTAAAACTTCCATTACAATGTTGAAGAGCAGTGGAGACAATGGGCAACCTTGCCTGGTTCCTGATCTATGTGGAAAAGATTTCAATTTAACTCCATTCAATACGATATTGGCTGTGGGTTTGCTGTAGATGGTCTCTATTAGTTTAACAAATGTCCCTCCTATACTAATTTTTCTTAAGTGTTCCATTCATGAAGGGATGCTGGATATTATCAAAAGCTTTTTCTGCATCAATTCACAGAATCATAAGGTCTTTTTTTTTAAAATTTATTTATGTGCTGAATTATATTTATAGATTTGCGTATATTGAACCAGCCTTGAGAGCCTGGGATAAAGCCCACTTGGGTCATGATGTATAATTTGTTTGATGTATTGTTGGATTCTGTTTGTTAGTATCTTGTTAAATGTTTTTGCATTGATATTCATTAGTGATATTGGTCTATAATTTTCTTTTCTTGTTGGATCTTTTCCTGGATTAGGGATCAAGGTGATGTTTGCTTTATAGAATGTGTTGGGTAGTATTTGTTCTTTTTCTATATTTTGGAAGAGGTTTAGTAATATAGGTACTAGTTCCTCTTTAAAGGTTTGGTAGAACTCTGACGTAAAGCCATCTGGTCCCAGGCTTTTCTTTTTAGGGAGATTTTGTATAGTTGATGCTATTTCAGAACTTGATATAGGCCTGTTCAACATTTCCACATCATTCTGGCTAAGTCTTAGAAGGTGGTGGGCTTCCAAGTATTGGTCAATTTCCTTCATATTTTCATATTTCTGAGAGTAAAGTTTCTTGTAATATTCATTAAGGATTTTTTGAATTTCTGAGGGGTCTGTTGTTATTTCGTCTTTACCATTTCTCATTGATGAAATTAGAGATTTTACTCTTTTTTTTTCCTGGTTAGGTTAGCCAAAGGTTTATCAATTTTATTGACCTTTTCAAAAAATCAACTTTTTGAGTTATTGGTCTGTTGTATAATTTTTTTTTTTCAATTTCATTTAATTCTTCTCTAGTTTTGGTTATTTCTTTTCTTCTACTGGGTTTGGAGTTGGAATATTCTTCTCTAGTTGCTTGAGATGTCCCATTAAGTTGTTAACTTTCTCTCTTTCAGTTTTTTTGAGGAAGGGTTGTGGTGCTATAAATTTCCTACTAAGGGCTGCCTTTGCAGTATCCCAGAGGTTCTGATAATTCATGTATTTGTTGTCATTTTGTTTCAAAAATTTGGTAATTTCGTTCTTAATCTCATCTATGACCCATCTACCCTTCAGCATAAGTTTATTTAGCTTCCATGTTTTGGTATAGGTATACAGATTCCTGTTGTTATTGAGTTCAACTTTTATTCTATGATAGTCTGAGAAGAAGCAAGGAATAATTTCTATTTTTTTTTTAATTTGCTAAGTTTAGACTTGTGACCTAGGATGTGATCAATTTTGGAGTATGTTCTGTGGGCTGATGAGAAGAATGTGTATTCAGTTTTGGTGGGATAAAATGTTCTGTAGATGTCTGTTAAATCCAGATGTTCAATGGTTAAGTTTACATTTAAAATTTCTTTGCCTAGGATCTATCCAGCTCTGCTAAAGGGGTGTTAAAATCTCCAACTACTCTGGAGCTGGAGGAATTCAAGTTGCTCATGTCTGTTAGAGTTTCTCTTATAAATTGAGGCACATCCTGGTTGGGTGCATAAATATTAATAATTGAAATCTCATCATATTGAGTAGTACTTTTAACAAATATGAAGTGTCTATCCTTATCCTTTCTTATTTTTGTTGGTTTAAAGCCTATTGTATCTGTGAATAGGATTGCAAGACCTGCTTTCTTTCTGTTTTCCATTTGCCTGGAATATAGATGACCATCCCTTCACCTGGAGTCTATATTTATCTTTTAAGGTAAGATGAGATTCTTATATGCAGCAGATATCTGGCCTGAGTTATTGCATCTAGGTAGCCAACCTGTCCCCCTTTAGAGGACAATTTAAACCATTCACATTAATTGAGAATATTGATATGCCTGTCAAAAGTCTGGTGGACATTTTTAATCTTTTCCTGACTGTGGAAGTGGGAATTTGATCAGAAGTTTCTGAGTGGGCTTACTTTTGTGGTGGAGGATTATGCTGGTCATTATGGAAGATAGGTTTAGTTATGGAAAATTTCTTCATCATGTGGATGTCATTAAAGTATTTAATTCATCCATCATAAATGAAACTCAGTTTAGTTAGATACAGGATCCTGGGTTGAAAGTTATTTTGTTTTAGGAGATTAAATGTTGATGACCATCCTCTTCTAGCTTGAAAGGTTTCAGCAGAGAGATCTATAGTTATTCTAATATTCTTCCCCTTGTAGGTTATTGTTTTCTTATGTCTGGCTGCTTTCAGAATTTTCTCCTTCATATTAACTTTAGTGAAATTGATTATGATGTGTCTTGTGGATGTCTTATTCAAATTGAGTTGTGCTGCAGTTCTGAAACTGTCTACTATCTGAATTTCAGAATCTCCTGGCATGTCTGGAAAGTTCTCTTTCACAATCTCATGAAGAAGAGACTTTATGTCTTGTGAGGCACTTCATCACTTTTGGGGATCCCTATAAGGTGAATATTGGTTTTCTTTGAATGGAGACCCAGAGGTCTCCATTTCCCCTCCATTTCCTTCATCTTTGAAAGTTTGGGAGCATTCAAAAGCTTTGTCTTCAATGTCAGGAATCATTTCTTCAGCTTTCTCTATTCTATTACTGAGGGATTCTACTGCATTTCTCAGATCTTTGAGAGCTGCAACTTCTTGTCTCAATGTGTCAAAATCTTTGGTCATTTTATCTTTGAATTCATTGAATTCCTGGGACATCTTTTGGATTACTGCTTGAAATTCTAATTCCACCTTTTCCTCCATTCTGTTGATATTATTTGCTATCCAGATTTTGAATTAGATTTCTGACACCTCAGCCATTTGTTTATGCATGATATCTTGTGCTGTGTCTGCTTTGTTGTTACTTGGGAGTGTTGGTCTACTCTGATTATTCATATTGCCAGAGTTTTTCTGTTGATTCCACCTCATGATTGTTTTTCACCATTGCCTTTGACTGTCCTCAGAGTTGGGGAATCATCTCTCCAAGATTAGACCCTGACAGCATCACTCTATTGTTGCTGGATCTTTGTAGGGAGTGACCCTGTGTAGCTACTCTGGGACCGACCCAGCCAGGGAGTTCGACTGTGGGAGTAGCTGGAGTTTTTCACCCCTGGATCCTGCAGCAGGGCATGGGATGGTACACACAGTTCTGGGAGTGCCTGGCACCTAGTGACTTTGGCAAAGAGAGCCCACAGTTCCAGCAGTCTCTGGCCAGGAGGAGGGCTCCATGCAGAGGCAGGGAGGGCTCTCGAGGAGGGCCTGGTTGTGCATCTTCCAGAGTCCCTGGACAGATGAGCAGGGCTGGTGAGGTGCAGGGAAGGTAAGGGAGGGAGGATGTGGGTTGCATGGTGCCTTGAGTTCCTGGTCAGGGCAGATGGGGGTATGGCTGCACCCAGTTGCTGGAGGAGACCCTGGCTGGAGCAGGTGTGAAGAGGCCTGGCCAGTGTGTGGAGGCCTGGCAGGCATGGGACATGGGGCTGTATGGTCACTGGAAGAGTCCTTGGCCAGAGAGGGAAAGCGGAGGCCCTGTGGCCCATGGCATAGGGCCGAGCAGTCACCAGCAGAGTCCCTGGCAGGAGAGCGCATGCAGGTGGGGGCTGGGGGGATGCTCGGATGGGTCCCCAGAGTCTCTTGCCCAGCGGGGCACTTGTTCCAGCAGACAGGGAGGGGGTGCGATGCTCAAGAACCTCCTCCCTTAGTCTCAGCAAGGGTTAGGCTTCTGGTTCATCAGGTAAGGGGGAAAGGATATACTAGAAGTTTGGAATGGCAGGGAAGACTTTAGTTCATTTTTTCTGCCTAGGAAGAGTGTGTTCAGAGTCAGCCCAGGGTCTCTCTGAGTTAGTAGTCCCCACTTCCCACAGCACTGTCCTGTGGGGTGAGACAAGAGGTCCACAGTTCACCACTTGTCTGTAGAAAACCTGCAGGAGCAAATGAAGAGAAAAAAGAAAGGAAAAAAAAACCCACAGCTTTCTTGGGGAATGGACACTTTTTCTTTCAGATGAATTGTGTACCTGTAGCTTGGTTTCTTGGAGTTGCAGCTTTCCTTAGAAGAGGAGACCTGGAGTTATCACTTCTCTCTCTCAGCTGAGATTCCAGTCTTCAGTTTAATTGGGCAGTTTCTGGATGTTATCTCACACTTTGGACAGGAGCCTCTTTCAGAAGCTACATCCAGCTGGCCATCTTGCCCTTCCCTCCTTAACTCCCCTTTAAATAAATGTTTCCTACACAGTAAAGTAGTAACACAACTTTAATGACTTCACCATGCCTTCCCTCACTGCACACATTATCATTTTAATAATGTAAATCATTTCTCACTAGCATTTTGTTTCTGTGGAATTTCATTGGAAATTTCTAGAAAGAAATTTGCATACATCGAGGAAGCAAGGTGAAAGAATTATTCCAATGACTTTGTTTCCTGTTAGGCCTAAAACATAATCCATTTTTCTCCCATTTAATCAATCACATTTAGTTTTCCATTACTTGCAACCAAAGCATTCTTGATTAATACATCTTCTAAAGATACTCTACTGTGTCTTCTTTGGAGATGTGCCAATTCTGCCCCCTGTACATGTAATGTACATGCAAATGACGTAGTTTTACTACCTGTTCTCGGAGCTAAAAAGCTAGGTCACAGGCGCCAGCCCAGTAAGTGCATGAACTGCTGTTCAAGCTCACTTTGTGGTATGGCTCCCCATATGTGCTGGGGAGCCTGTTGTCTCAGTCAGGTAAGGCTCCCCATTGTGAGGAGCCAGTCTCAGTCAGGTTAGAGGTACTGTAGTCAGTCTTAGTAGGAGTAGCCTAGTAGGAACCTCCACTAACTCCTCCTATGGCCATTTATAGAAGTGATCCCATGGCTATTTACATGACAGGTGCGGAGACTGCCAAGCAATGATGAACGTGCTCTCGTGCTTTTTAGCGGGAGACCAATCCCTCCCCCATACCCTTATTACTAAAGTGTGTCTTTTCAGGTGTCGCCTACACCTTTTGCTCAAGTCCCTAACTGAGGCTTAGCTCTTCAGCGAAATCTCTTCCCTTCCCAGCCCAGCAAACCTTTCCCTCTAACCTTCCAGTGCACTAGTAGTCTGAGGCTCTTGGATGCATTTACAGTGGGTTTTAAGTTTTTGGAGCCAACTCTCTAGAATTCAGAGGTCAACAGGATACCCGTCCTTTTGCCTCCCATTCTCTACTCCTGACCCCCTCCTTATCCCACTCCTCAGAGGTCCATAGTAACATGGCTCAAGCCACCTCAGACACAGTACTTGGAAATTCCCCAGTAGTCTCAGGATCTTTGTAAGGCAGAGATTTCATGTCTCATACACCGCTAGTGTCAGCACATCATGTTTATGTTTACCTCCATTTTGAAGCCCTTGTCTATTTTTTATGAATATTACCCAGAAGTCAAGGATTTGAATGTTAAGAAAGATAAGTTGTATTTGCCATCAGGAGCGAATACAATACAGAGTTAAGTTTTCCGCTATCTCACTGGTTCCCCTACTTCTTTTTTTCCTTCTTAACCCCATGTCCATTTTTCCCTACCCCATTTCCCAAAAGCAAAATAAACCCTGATTATTGGTGTAATGAACATCTTTTTATATTTTGTTCTGATTACATACAATGCCCAAGTGCTAGTGAATCAATCTCCTAGACGAATACTTTGAACTCTCTAGAGGAATTCTAATCTCTATTTCACTATGCTTTAAGCATGCATTATTTCTTTCATGTGGTTGTAAGTCTTTCATAAACAATGTAGTAAGAGATGAAAGGTAATTGTTGTGGGTTTGAATCCTTTATAGGGAATTGTTTTGGGTTTGAATCCTGACCCTACTTCTTTCCAATGGTGTAATTGTTAGCAAGTTATCTAAACTTTCTAACCCTGGGAGTCTTCATCTGTTGGGATAACCAAATTTACTCTAAAGATAGAATAATGAACATAAAATGCCCTGCACATAGTAGGACTTCAATACATGTTAGTTTCCTACCTATCTGCAGTTTACATTTAGTGCTTGACATATTGCTTGGCACAGCAACTTCTTACATGATAACTCATGCTGTAACAATGGAGATTCTCCTGGATTATATCACGGTACTACACTCCAGATGAAAATCAGACTGTGATTTTACAGCCCCCCTCAGAGTATCCTATCATTTTATTTCCTATTAGGTCCTCTGTCCTTGCATGAAGCATACTAATATGTTGCTTTAAACTTAGTACTTTCTGGTCTTTGACAACACCTGTGATTCACACAAATGAATACCATAATGAAAATGACAGTGAATGTGTATATTGCATGTACATAGGAATTAGAGGAATTAAGAGGAAGAGAGTGTCTTTATGACAAAATATCGCCTCACTAGAAATATTAAAAATATTGTTTTATAAGAGAGAGAGACACCCATAAGAATTATCACTTATCCCATTACACAGTGAAATTTTATGATACTAAGGATATTACAATTGACATTAATGCCTAAAGAAGTGGGTGGTCTATCTCTAATTCTTACTGTACTATTGAGCATACCAAATTAAATCTCACTCCAAAACTCAAACCCTCACTATATTATTTTAAAATGTAATTCAGTGGGAGAGATTTCTGAGATAGCATTGATTAAAAAGTAAATCAAAGAGCATTTTTTTTACTATGATTTAACAAATTATTTACAACCCTCTCTGAAACTAATGAGAACACAGAAGGCTGGGTTAAGAGTCCATGTGATAAATTCTGGCCCTGCCACTTACTATCTGGGCAGCCTGAAGCAAATAACCTAATCTCTGTGCCTTAGTTAACTTTCTATGTGAAAGGGATTTTAGTGAATTATCTACGCCTATAGGCAGCTATAATGACAAAGTAAGTAAATATATGCAAAGTACTTGATATATATGTTAATATATGTAAAAAATTTGGCATACCACATGTAAAGGAAGTCTGAGGTATTATCTTCAATCTCAGTCTCATAATCCTTTCCCTCTTCTTGGCCTAACTTAGTCTCACCATGGTTTTCTTGCACATGGTTTTCCTGTTGCCTTTTTCCATGGAACTTGTTGCCCTGGATAAGCTCATGAAACAGAGGTGTCTTCATAGAAGGGTAGTGATGAAGAGAGATTTGGTCCTGTTGGAAGTATTGCTCTCAACCTGGGTCAACATGATCTTTAGAAGAAACAGTCCATCTGTCCTTACGATAATAGAAATCTAAAAACCCAGTATGTCACTTTTATCTCCCACAACTAGCAACTAATTTCTGTCTTCCTCTAGCAGCATACTTCCTAGTTCTTCAAAATGAAATTATTGGAAGTGAAGATTTGTTGATAGTAGGACAAAGGCAAGGCAAGGCAGTTTGCTTTTACTGTGAGCGGATCTCTCACCTCTGAATGCCCTGTGTGACAGTGAGATGCCGCCTCCACCTCTTCGTTCTGCGTGCCCTCATCCTGTGAATGTGATGAAATGTATCTCCTGGCTCTTTGTTAAGTGCTCCTTAAAGATCTCTGCTCTTAGAAATTCCTCCTTACATCATGGATTCTTCTTGTGATGCGTCAATGTAGATGGGGTTTGGAAAATTTGAATCTCATTACATACAAACCCTGCTACTTTAAAATTTTGTACAATTGCAATGCAATTAAAATGAACTTGAAAATAATACATATTGAGCATTTTAAATCCTGACTAAAAAAATTATAGATGTCTTTTAAAATAAACTTAGAAATTAAACCTCTTTGATTAGTGAGAATAATTTGTAAATCCATGTTTGAAAGTGATGCACTTATATATTTTTATCAGTTGTTCTATCCTTTTAAATGTGTTATAATAGGTCTTTATATGTTCTATAGACAAATATTTGCCATATAACATCTTGCAAACATTTTCTTTTAACTTGCCTTTTCATTGAGAATATTTTTGGAAAAGTAAAAGTTTTGATAAAGTCTTATTAAATTTTTTGGTAACAATTAATACTTATGTCCTACCTAAGAAATCTTGGCCTAGCTCAAGTACAAATAATTTCTTTAATTTTTTTTCATAAAAGTTTAATAACTATATTTTTTACACTTAGGTCTATTGTCCATCTCAAGTGAAAATATGCAAATTATTTCAACACATAATTCACTAAAAAAATAGGCAAGAGAAAAACAAACACAGGAAAAGTGCATAACATTAGTCATGGGGAAATTAAATGTAAACCATAGTGGGAAAATCATAATTGTACCCATGGAATAATAGGTAAGATTGAAAAGACTGAAAATATCAAGTTTTGATGAAAAAGCAGAGTAAATAAAACTCTCTCACACTGGTGATGGAAAATCAAAATACTGTAGTATAATCACTTTGGAAAATGGTTTGACAGTTTCTAATAAAGTTGAACACAAACTTATTACACGACCAAGCAATTCCACCTCTAGGTAACTATCATAAGAAATAAAAACAAAACAAACAACAACCATAATAAAACTATGCTTCCATAGACACTTATACATGATTAGTAATGATAGTTTTATTTATAATGGGTTCAAACTGGAAAGAACACAAATATCTTTAAATGTGATTAACGGATAAGTTATAATGTACTCATAGAGGCATTGTACTCAGCAATAAAAAAGAACTACCTCCTGTTAGATAAAATGACATGGGTGGATATCAAAAGCATTATGCTGGGTGGCACCTGTGGCTCAAAGGAGTATGGTGCCAGCCCCATATACCGGAGGTGGTGGGTTCAAACCCAGCCCCAGCCAAAAATAAATAAATAAAGAAAGAATTATGCTAAATGAGAAAAACTGAACACAAAAGATGGCATCCGATATGATTCCATTCATATGAATTTCTAGAAAAGAGGCAGCTATAGTGACAGAAAACATCCATGAAGTTTTTAGGGATTAAGGAAATGCCTTTGTAGTGGTGGAGACAGTAGTTAAATAATCATGTACATGTGTCAAAATACATTGAAGTGTACACTTAAAACTGGTAGGTTTTATTGTATGTAAATTATACTTTGGTAAGATTATTTGAAAATGCAGTTAAATTAAATTGTCCTTAAACTGGAAAACAGAGTGACTTACAAAGTCTCATTTGCCTTTCCTGCAAAATAAATGGAGTGAATGTGGAGAATCATGTGGAGCTGGCCACATGATTCTGTGTCTGTAGACATATTTTATGAAGTTCATATTGTGGTAAAAAAAACCATACCAAACTTTTAGCTCATAGCAAAGACTGATAGTTCTAACTACCTCCTCCATCAGAGCATACACTGATGGCAGTCACCACAAGAACGCAGGAGCATAATTATCTTATCTGAATTTTTTTCCTTTTCTTAAATGCAAATTAATATGAGGGTTCAAGTGTTTAGGTCACATTGCTCTTAGTTCTAAGGTAACATGCAAGAAGTAGTTGAGTCCTTCACCCAGGGGGCGTTCAGAACACCCTCACATTCTGCACACTGGGTGAGATCCCCACAACTGCCCTCCCTCCCCCCTCTGATCCCCCCATCCTCTTCCTCTCCTCTCTATTAGAAAATTTTTAAGACTTAAAACCTACTCACACATCCTCTAAGGAAAATTTCAAGAACTTTGCAGTGGCCAGAGCTCTTTTCTCTAATGGAGTTTGAGGTAACTGGAATTATTGATTATTTAATGAAATGCCTGAGTTCAAATAAAAGTGCCTTGGAAACATTATATTTCCTACCAAATTAAAATATTAGTGTCCTGATCTTTATTAACATTATTATTGTTAGTTATTTCTGCATTTTTTATAAAAACATTAAAATCATTTTGGAAAAAGGCGAAAGATATAAGAGTAAGAACAGGACAAGAGGGATTTCCAAGATACGTAAAATATTCTCAAAATATGTAGATATTATGTGGGTCTACAAAGTTATGAGAGTTCATAATATAGTTTTGAAGATTAAAAATTAAGAAAATAAAATACTATGACATTTTATAATCAAGAGCATAGCTCCTGCGCTGCCAAGCATTTAAATATTAAAACAGGATGTGTATTATCACACATTAAACACACTTGCTTAGGAAGAGCAAACTATCAGGGGCTCAAAGAGACACTACCAAGAAACTGGCTGGCCTACTGTTCCACTGCCAGACACACTACAACAACTTCATATGAGAAACTGGCTGCAGAAAACAGAAAAAGAAGGACTGGAATAGTCAGTGACCTTCTCAGGGGACATAGGCTTAAGCTCAGTTTTGCTGGATTCACAAGGTTTGCATGAGTGGAAGGGAAAACAGAGAGAGGGTTGAAGCAAGACAAAACAGAGGATAGAGGGTGGAGGGCTGTTAGCAATGTGGTCAGCAGTCACTGCTATGGTGCCAAGCAGCATCTCCTGATCATCAAACCAAAAAATTAGCTTGAATGGAAATAAGAATACTTTCCAAAAGAAAAAAGAAAAAAAAAACATAATGTAAATTTGTTTTGAAAATTTATCATGGACCGTTGATTGAAAGTGATGGCTTTCAAATAAATAAATAAAATTACCAGTAAGTTTTTCAGAACTGAATGACATTCAGATCTATATTGAAAGAGTCCACTGATCATTATCAAAATTAATAAAAGGGATATAACCTTAGGCACATGTTTGTAGCCTTTTAGACTAAATAAAAGATCTTACACACATTGAGACACCTAGAAGAGTATGGAAATCAGAAAAGCATCAGCATTTTCCCTGGCTACACTGGATGCTGAAGACAACACAGCTAGGTCTTTAATGTTTTAGGTAGGGCATTAAAATTCAGCTTACAGACAGGCTCAGGAAAACACCACTAAAAGTAGACAGAAAACATTATTTTGGACCCACAGGTACTCTTTTCATTGTTTTGTTTTTGTTTCTTTTATGCATTTTGCTTCCATGTGTCTAAAGAAACTACAACTAAGGAGAAATCCCACCAAATGAGGGATTAGCAACCTATTAATAAAAGAGAAAGAGAATTCAACATCCAGAACACAATAGATACAGAACAGGTATAAAAAGAAATTGGAAGAAATTCCAGTATTTGAATAAAGAATGGAAACTTTAAGAGGAAGATCATTGGGAAAAAAATGAATTTATCATTTTCAGAATCATTTTAGCCAATTTATATGACTAAACAGTAATAGTAATGATAAAAATTAACATATAATGAGTATATTTAAAACTATGTAAGTGGCTCAGTGCCCATAGCTCAGTGGCTAGAGCACCAGCCATGCACACCAGGGCTAGTAGGTTCAAAACTAGCCTTGACCTGCAAAACAAACAAACAACAACAACAACCAAAAATAACTCACCAGGGAGGCTGAGGCAAGAGAATTGCTTGAGCCCAAGAGTTAGAGGTTACTTTGAACTATGATGCCATAGCATTCTACAGAGGGTGACAAAGTGAGATTCTGTCTCAAAAATAAATAAATAAATAAAACTATATAAGTGACAAAAAAAGAAACGATCATAATTTATTATTTGACTATGAGGAGTACTATACACAAAATCATGATAATACATATACATATTAGCTACTTTTTAGAAATAATTTTGTTAACTCTATTGGGAAAACAAGTAAAAGAAACTGGAGGTGAGGTATTATTTGTGATAGTACCACTGATAAACCTCCATCTATCATAACAGAATATCAACAGACATAAATTGCTAAGTGATAAAGCACATCAGGATACAGCATTATAAACTCATGTCAATAATCATTAACATGCTTTTGCTGGTTAATGAATTGGTGAATTTGAAATAGCAAAAGGAGTATATTTTAAGATTTTATTTAAAATTTTACCATTAAAACCTGGAAAAATAACTTTTTAACAACATTTTCCTTGGAATTTTCCTATTGAAAGATGAAAGATATCTTGCAGTCAATATTAGACATCTTCACAGAAAAGCTTGTCTGGGACTTGATAAAATGAACTAGTGATGTTTCATCTGTTCCATTCCAGGGTCCTAAATTGTTAGATAAAAACAGGACCAAGTGTTAATGGGAGGACCAGGTGGCTCATAGTACCCTAACAGGACTAGACAGAAAATTTCAGGTAAACTTAATAGAATAATATGTCCTTCACGAAAATAAGCTTGACAGTTTGTTGCACCAACCATTCTCTTATTTTGACTTTTTCTCACATATCCCAGGTCCATATGAACATCATCTCAAATATTGACTTCAGAGCCCACTTACAAAAGGCTGAGATATATTATAGTGTACTCACATCAGAGTACTGTCTTTAGATCAATGCTTGGTTGAATTGCTGAAGATAATTAGGTTGCTTCACCTGTAGAAGAATTGTTGAAACATCTTGACTGGATTTTAATATCTGCAAAGCTAGTCTAACTTTATGTGTTCTGAGAAAGTATAACAAACCTGGAACCAGTGGATTGAAATTACAGACAGATTGATGCCAGTTCTGTAGGAAAAAAAAAACAAAAAAAAAACCCAAACAAACCCAGAGTGTCTATAAATATTAAAAATGTGTTACAAAGGAGCTATAAGTTCTCTGTCCCCAGAGTTGCTCAAAAAAAGGCAAAAATTCTCAGATGTCATCCACTACAGTTATACAGCTATTTTACCCTGTAAGCACTTTAGATATTCTTGAATTTTACTTGATTTAATTCTAGAATTTTAGAGTGTAAAAGAATTTTTGACATCAACCAGTCAAATTTCTTCATTTCAGAGATGACAAAACAATGGACCGGAATTCAGTCCTAGACCCTCTCCATTCCTTTTTACCTCTCTAATGTGTGACTGAAACACACAAAAAAGAGAAAGACACCCAGAAGTAGATAACAAAACTGCACAGCATGGAAATTAACAGTTTGTAGTGAGAGGTGATTCCCGAAAGGGAGGACAAATGGAACAATAGCTCTACAATTTTCACTTTCTCTCTGGCTGCCTTAATGGAGTCTAAGCCGGTGGTTGCAAATATTTTTTCTGTAATGGGGCAAATGATAGAAATGTTATGTTTTCCAGACCATGCATACTCTCTGTCCTATATTATTTGTTTTCTATTTTTCTGTTAGATTATAAAATTTTAGTTAAACATAGGGAAAAATTGTTTTAGCTTGAAAATTGTGCAGAAATAGGCTACTGGTCACATTGATCCCATAGACTATGGTTTCCTGACCACTGATGTAGACTCTTAGTAGAGGGAGCAGGGGAATGAATGTCCTCCAAGAGACAGAGGCTGTGGACAAGAAAATATGCTTCCCAAGAAAGTCACAAGTGATGCCTCTTGTTTACAGAAAATAATAAAGGACATGCAGGCTATTAAGAAGCCCTCTCAAGTCTGTCAAAAACAGAAATAATAATAACAGAGAAGAGAAACAAACAACTACAGACTAGTTATGGGCCCTGTGTGATCTCCGATGTTTGAAGAGCTTTATGAAGAGTGATATTGTTAGTTGAGTGATGAATTATTGCATAGCACAAAAATTAGAAAGGATAATTAAATCTGACAATAGACTTTGTCAGCAAAAAAAAGAAGGAAATAAAGTGCATAATTTAGTAATGAAAATGTTTGCTGAATAATTAATTTAAAACATTAAAAAAAAGATGGGGTTTTAGAAAATCTCCACAGCGTCACTTTTCACAGAGGGTAAAAGGAGAAAACTCCCATGTGCAGCCATTAAGTAGGTGATTTTTCCCCTCAGAGGAAAGTGAAAATAAGCAAACAAAGAAATTAAAATCACACCTGCCCTTCCACTAAAAGTATTTCTAAAATTCTCCTGAGTTCTGAGCTCACTGTGGGTATGGTCTGAATACAGAAGTGACACCGGAAAGTGACTCTCAATGCTGGGAGCCACTTAAAGTCCAAGTGGCCTTTGGCTTCACACTAGAAAGAATTCACTAGTGAAGAGACAGTAAGATTTGTGCAGAAACTATTAAGAGCAGAGGAAAGTTTTCCCTGCCGAAAAGGATCAGCCCTCTGGTCCCTATTGCCTTTCTACTTTAAGCAAAGGCTCAATCATATGCTAAGGAAGGGGAGGAATATTCATGGTAGGGGTGGTGTTTCTTTGTCATCTTGGTTCAAACTGGATAGAATTTGTCAGGCCTCCATCCTATTTTGATTAGGGTAATTTGAAAGTTTGTTTTGAGGCTTTCTGATTCAGTTAGGCAATGCTGCAGCAAAGCCCAAAGTGGCACCTGTCACTTCCCTATCTCAGATACATAATTGAATAGACTGACAGATCAATGATAGAGGTATATGCAGATAAATTGGTACCATGTGCTGTATTACTTCATACATATGAATTAATTTTCATAAAGAAAGTTACACAGTAACCATTAAATTCCTCATTTTAGACATAAGAAACTGAGGCTGACAGGGGTTAGGCATTTGTCCAAGGTGTAGTAGGCAGAAAGTTGTGAAGTCAGGATTTGAACCTTGGTTACGCCGATGCCGAAGCTTTTGCTTTTTCACCATCTCATGCTTCCTCTCTCATGGCCACTTTCCACCTCTAGTCACTCTCAAAGCTTCCCAGGTTCTACACTGGCTGAGGCAAACATGGTAGCCTGTGTATGGCTTTACACTAGCCAGTGGACTCCGGTGCAGAGACAAACAGGCCCACTAACATCCCGCCTCCAGGGGGTGACGCCTGGAGCAAGAGAATGCTATGAAGTGGGGATAAGGCTATGGGGCTGGAAGAGTGAGGAATCTGCTCAATGTCCTCCTCGGGTAGAGCTGCAACCTGTCCCAGATCTTAATCTCTCACTCTGCCCATTAATAATAGTAATAAAAGTAATTTCCTTCTTAAAACAGTTTAAGCTAACAGCTCCTAGGTTTTTTTACTGTTCACATAGGATATTCTGTAATCCTTCCCAGATTTTGAATCATCTTTCATGGCTTTTAATTTCATCGAGTTTTCCTCTGCATCTTCCTCTTACATAGAGGAAATCTAAATCACCCAAGGGTCAAAGCAGTGGGATGATGTATATTCTTCCTGCTTTCTGAGAGCCATCACATGCTTATTAATATTTAAACTCTAGACAGAAGAATGGCAACCATAGGAATCTGAGCTCAGAAACACCAGCAGTGAATAAAGGACAGAACCTGGAAGGAGGTCAAAGCATCGAGGGAAAGAGGGCAAAGAATAGAATTTACATGTACCAAGGACAGCAGGAATGTGTTTCAGTTCAGTCAAGGACTGAATTCACCCCTGACATTGCTCCATAGCAACAGGCACGAACAGTAACCACAAATGTCCTGCAGCTTCAAGGCTGAGATAGGTCTGTCTCAGGAAAATGAATCAAATGAGGAAATCTTCTAGACCTTCGAGTCAACCTCAGTTCACTGAAGGGATATGTGTGTGTTTCCTCACCAATGTGAGTGTACAGAAGGGAACTGGAACTAGAAACACACAACTGAAAATTAGTGCTAAAGTGGACAGAGTCTATCAGATAAATGGATAGATTATAAAATTTCAAACAATTAGTTTTATTTATTTCTTTAAAATTGGCCAAGCTGACCTTTTACTTACGAACAAAAGATACAATGAGAAGATCTAGGTATTTTGAGTTCTTTTTATGGGAGACTTCATAAACAAAAGATGGCAGAGGCTTTAACAAGTAAATATAATTTGGAGGGGTTGTAAATTTTCTTTTAAAAAAAATTAGAAGATTTTCTTAGACCAAAAAAAGAAAGAAAGAAGTAAACTGTAGTCCCGAGGCATCACTGAGCCTTCTAAGCTGTTAAAACCAAATCTAACATAAACTATTATACCAAGTTTAAGGGTTTCCAAAACTTCTGAGGCCAAGGTGATTTTTTCTTGACTTTAAAAAATACATATTTAACAATTTTACAATTAATTTCTTCATGAAATATCCTTCCATTTTACTCAAGTATTAATAAGGAGATTCCTCTTTCTATATTTTCTGAGGATTGGCTCCTGAATTTTGTACTTCTTCACATACAACACACAACAAAATATAAGTATCTTCCTACCTCCCTCAAAAAAACTAAGACTGGTTGAAAAAAAGGAGCATCACCACAGGTGAGACCCCTGAAATTCAAATATTTCTCAAAGACAAGGTGAAGCTTTAGGGGTAAGAATCTGGTTAAAACATAGAATTCTTTCTACATAATACTTATCTTTGTTTCAGTTATGAAAGTTGGTGGGAGTTGTCCACAGTTAGTAACAAAACTTTGAATTGATTATTGTGTTGACTCACCTGAATACTAAGTATAAATTTTGACAATTTTTTTTTCATTTTACTTGACCTTTATTTTTTCAAGATCTCATTCTTTTTTTTTTTTTTTTTTTGAGGCAGCGCCTCAAGCTTTCGCCCTGGGTAGAGTGTCGTGGCATTACAGCTCACAGCAACCTCCAATTCCTGGGCTCAAGAGAGTCTCCTGCATCCGCTTCCCAAGTAGCTGGGACTGCAGGAGCCCGCCACAACGCCCGGCCATTTTTGTTTTGGTTGCAGCCATCATTGCTGTTTGGCGGGCCCAGGCTGGATTCGAACCCGCCAGCTTAGGTGTACGTGGCTGGCGCCTTAGCCCGGTGAGCCACAGGCGTCGAGCCAAGATCTCATTCTTAAGAGTGGCAAGGATCTGACATATGGATGTATACCTAGACACAATTTTCATTTAAAAAAACTTAATCAGTCCATAAAGGATAATTATCCGTGCTTCTAATACATTCTTATACTTAGTCATGTTCATAAGCCAAAGAAATATGCTCATATCATATGGATTGTAATATAAACTGGCATCTGAGTGCACTGCAGAGAAAAGCCAAAGCTCTCAGGAGTCATAACCCACAATGCCAAAATAAAACAAAGTTATAAGAGGAATTCCATAAAATAAACATGCAACAGACAAGATAGTCTGATGAAATAAAAATTCGGATGAGTTCCCTTGACTGGAGACCGAAAGGTCTCATCCTGTCACAGTGAAAAGTCTCACTTCCCCATTGGTGAGGTCAGGGCCGCCTCCTTAACTGGGGTCTCAGCGCTTGCCACTTGGAACTGCAATTTATCTTTTGCCACTTTTATTGCTTTTTTCCAGTAAGATGAGAAATCTCCTACAGACAGGCATTTTTGATATCTTCAATTTCTAGCTCACGTGATGCCTTAGATACCATTGTACTTACTAAAGGTTTGTTGTTAAAATTTATGCAAAGAAATAGATTGTAGCTCCTGCAACTTAGGTTCACTCACCTAGAAAAAGAATAAAAATTGATGACATAAGGGGTGGGGGTATTTGGCACACCCTTTGTGTGTGGAACATTACCACAAGAGGGACTCTACCTAACAAAATCAAATATTTTGACCTGGTTGTTCGTACTCTCACATTAACCTGAAATAAATATACTTTAAAAAAAATACGAGAATTATAAAATAATTGGGGAAGAATTTCTAAATTTTTTTAAAGGTTTGCTATAAAATGCTAATGCTTACATGAAAAGTAAATCCTATTTGCACTACAAGCAGCATAAGCAAACAAATAATATTCTGAGGCAAGGTAATTTCATTCTTCAACACAGCTGCTGTTGTCACAGAAGTCAGCCCATGATGCCCCCATTTCTGCTACAGATATTAACAGTTTTACAAAAAGGAAGTAGATTAATAATATAACAAATCTGAGCTGAATGTGTTATTTTGCCAGCTAGGCAGCACTGCTTTCTAACTTCACAATCAAGCTTAGTGTTATTTTCCATTATGTATTTACTGTTGTTCCAAAACAAAATAAATTTATCTTCTGCAAAGTCACTAAGCAGTAACCACTAAAACAAGATTGATTCTGAGTCTCTCTAAAACAACCCCACCTTTTGTTTTTATTTTTATTTTTTATCAGTGTTAATGAAATCACGGTGTATTGGTAAAATTCAATTTAAGATGTTTCTCCACCTGGGGTATTTTAGATGTTTAAAACCTCAGTCAGATCTCAAACCTGAGTTAGATGAATCTTTTTTCTATAATATTATTTTAAAATGATATTACATTATAAAAGAAACTTAAGGGGAGGAAGAATTACCCTATTTTTACATAAATCCTCCAAAAGAAAGGAGATAAAAGTCAAGTCATTTTTGTTGTTATTTTAGCTCATAAACAACGTAAAGCGGAACATGCTATTAGGATAATTTTGGCAGTATTTTCTAAAAATTGGTATTTACTAAATCAATAAAATGAAAGGTTTACTTATTTTACTTGTCATGCTCGTAAAATGAAACATCCTTAGAAAATACATTTTAAAATAAAATCTCATGAATTATATATTTTGCCTGTGCAAATGATTTTTAATCTTAGTAAACATTCCACTTGCCACAAAACAGTAGTATGATATCCTATCATCAGCATTTATTCAAGTTTCCACCAATTTATTAAGCATCTACTCTATGCTAGGAAAAAACTAATACATTCCATTGAATTCTAAAGTTATGTCTACTTTTACAAGTTACTATACAACTGCTGTTTTCAAACCACAGCATTTTTTTCCTATCCCCAAGTAACATAGATGGTATCTTTAAAAAGTTCTTTAAGATCGGTTGTCTATTTGCTTTGGTTGTTGTCTCCTTGGCTGTACAGAAGCTTTCAGTTTAATTAAGTCCCATTTGTTTATTGTTGCCGTTGTTGCTATTGCCATGAGTCTTCCACATAAAGTCTTTCCCCAGTCCAATATCTTCCAGTGTTTTTCCAATTCTTTCTTTAAGGATTTTTATCATCTCATGCCTTAAATTTAAATCCTTTATCCATCTCAAATCAATCTTTGTGAGGGGAGACAGGTGCACATCCAGTTTCAGTCTTTTACATATGGATATCCAATTCTCCCAGCACCATTTATTGAATAGGGAATCTTTCCCCCAGTGAACACTCTTGTTTAGTTTATCAAAGATTAGACAGCCATAAGCTGTTGATTTCATTTCCAGGTTTTCTATACGATTCCAAGTATCTATGTCTCTATTTTTGTGCCAGTACCATGCTGTATGACCACTAAGGCCTTGTAATACAGCCTAAAATCTGGTATGGTGATACCCCCGGCTTGTTTTTATTACTAAGAACTGCCTTAGCCATATGGGGTTTTTTCTAGTTCCATACAAAGCGCGGAATCATTTTTTCCAGATGTTAGGATTTTAATAGGGATGGCATTGAATCGGTAAATTGCTCTGGGAAGTATAGATATTTTAACAATGTTGATTCTTCCCAGCCATGAGCATGGTATGTTCTTCCATTTTTTTAAGTCCTCTACTATCTCCTTTCTTAAGGTTTCATAATTTTCTTTATAGAGGTCTTTTACCTCTTTCATTAAGTATATTACTAAGTATTTCATTTTCTTTGAGGCTATGGTGAAGGGAGTTGTGTATGTGATTAACCTCTCATCTTGACTGTTGTTAGCATATACAAAGGCAACTGACTTATGGACATTGATTTTATATCCTGAGACATTACCATATTTTTTGATGACTTCCAGGCGTCTAGTAGTTGAGTCTTTGGGGTTCTCTAAGTATAAGATCATATCATCAGCAAAAAGGGAGAGTTTGACCTCCTCTGCACTCATCTGGATGCTCTTTATTTTCATGTCTTGTCTAATTGTATTGGCTAGAACTTCCAGCACTATGTTGAATAGCAATGGTGACAGAGGACCACCTTGTCTGGTTCCAGGTCTAAGAGGAAAAGCTTTTAGTTTTACTCTATTCAGTAAAATATTAGCTGTGGGTTTGTCATAGATAGCCTCTATCAGTTTAAGGAATGTGCCACCTATACCTATGCTCCTCAGTGTTCTAATTAGAAAGGGATGCTGGATTTTATCAAATGCTTTTTCTGGGTCTATTGAGAGGATCATATAGTTCTGCTTCTGTTGATACAGTGAATAACTTTGATGGACTTTCGAATATTAAACCAACCCTGCATCCCTGGGATAAAACCTACGTGGTCATGATTTCCCAAAGGGAAAGGATATTTGCATTTTGAATCTGACAAAAGTTTAATATCCAGGATCTATACAGAACTTCAATTAATCTACAAGAAAAGACCAACAATCCCATACATCAATGGGGAAGAGAGATGAATAGAATCTTATCTAGAGACAGACAAATGGCCAGTAAACACTTGAAAAAATGCTCATCATCCTTAATTATTAGAGAAATGCAAATTAAAACCACCCTGAGATACCATCTAACTCCAGTGAGAATGGCCTTTACCACAAAATCTCATGATTGCAGATGCTGGTGTGGATGTGATGAGAAAGGAACACTTTTGCACTGCTGGTGGGACTGCAAACTAATACAACCTTTTTGGAAGGAAGTATGGAGAAAGCTCAAAGAACTCAACCTAGACCTCCCATTTGACCCTGCAATCCCATTGCTGGGCATCAATCCAGGAGAAAAAATATCAATCCCATTGCTAGGCATCTATTCAGAAGGAAAAAAAAAACTTTTATCATAAGGACATTTGTATGAGGCTGTTTATCGCTGCACAATTTACAATTGCTAAAGTGGGGAAACAACCTAAATGTCCTTCAACCCAGGAGTGGATTGGTAAACTATGGTATCTGTTTACAATGGAATATTACTCGGCCATCAAAAATAATAGAGACTTTGCAGTATTTATAGTAACTTGGATGGAGGTGGAACATATTATTAATAGAGAAACATCACAGGAATGGAGAAGCATGAATCCTATGTATTTAACTTTGATTTGAGGACAATTAATGACAATCAATGACACAGTGGGGCATGGGGGAAGGAGAGAGCAGACAGAAAAGGAGGGAGGGGGCGAGGGAAAGAAAACCAAAAAAAAAAAAAAAAAGAAAAGAAAAGAAAATAGTGACTAATTTTCATTTCAATTTTGATCACAGACCATTAAATATTAATTTTTTAATTCAACTTGTCAATATGTTGTTTAGGATATTGCATCCTCATCTATAAGTGCAACATGTTTGCAATTTCCCTTTATAACAATATATTTTCTCCAATTTCAATATCAGGTGTATCCAGATCAAGTAGAATGATATTAAAATATTTCTTCTTTTTTTATTGTTTATAAGATTTATGGAATTGCTTGTTTTGTAAAATCATTGTAGTCTGTGAGTTTATGATAGTTTGAACTTTGTTATTTAATTTAATTCATTGCTTAATTACTGTTTTCCTATGAATATTATACTGTGGTTAATATGTTAGCATAGCAGTATTCCCAGATAGTTTTTTGTTTGTTGGGAGGTTGGGCTTTAGGTGGGCAGACTTAATACTTTGCATGAAATATCTTATTTTATAACAGTGAAACTGCTTTCTCTTTTGTCTTGTGATTTTTCTTGAGGTGAAATTTAAGTTTTTGTTTGAGTAGTACTATTATACCTGTCTTGAGTGTCTTGCTTGTACTGTATCACATCATACCTTTGTTTAATTCTTAATAAACTGTTCACTTGTTAAAAAAAAGATCGGAAAGTTTGTACTCATTTGGAGGATTCCTTTGAGTGCCCTCTATTTGCCGTAGTATTTATATGTATTTAAAATTTTTTAAATGACCTGTGATACTACACAAAATTGATGTTGCAATACTATTTATGGTTATTAAGTAAATAATTATTATTAAACAAAATATTAATGTGATCCATATTCTGAGGTTTTCCTTATTAGATTTATATAGTTTGTTTCTTAATATATCTCTGTTCAGTTACTAAAACTTCAATATCAAATTGGTGTTTTAAAATACAGAACACCCATAATGTGTTGATGTTATTCCTCCTTGAGAGTCATATGACACTAATACATTTGAGAGTATAGTTGTGGAAGAACAGGAAAGCCTAGATTTCTGCTCTCATTACTATCTCTACTGGGAATTCATTTCTCTTTTATCCTAAACTCAATATCTTCAGTTTGAATACCTCTAAAATCTTCCTCTTATCATGTGTGTTTACACATAAGTGTGTTTGTGTGTGTGCATGCATGTGTGTATGTGTTGGGCAGTATACAGTAATTGAAAGGATGGGTATGAAATATGCCATCTTGATCTTCATTCCATTACTTCCAGAGTTTGAGTCTCAGCTAATTACTCAGGTTCTCTGGTCTTAGTTTTCAACACTATAAAATGGGGCAACATAAGCTATAGGGTTATGCTTATCTGAGACCAATGCCACTGCCACATAATAGAATTTCAATAAAAGAGCCATTTTTTTCTTAATGTGAGAAACTGTCTTATAACTCATTAATTTTGATATAACTTTCCTATAATATGTTCAAATCCAAATTGGTTTTATAATTTGTTTTAGGATTAAACATTAAAAATAAATAATTTCAGTGCCTAGATTTTGTTTTGCACACATTATTAATATGAGACAAAAGATCTAAATTGGAAAATGGGATTTATATCACACCCTAGATTAGCAAAAAATATGGAAAATAATTTAATGTTTTATTTTTTTTAAAGTGTACAGATATACACAATTCATGTGGTATTTATGCTTTTAAAATGATGTTTTTAAGGTCTAAAACAAATTAATCTTTTTGTTTTTTGAGAAAGAGTCTCACTATGTTGCCCTCAGTAGGGTACTGTGGCGTCACAGCTCACAGCAACCTCCAACTCTTGGGGTTAAGTGATTCTCTTGTCTCAGCCTCCTGAGTAGCTGGGACTACAGGCACCCACCACAACACCAGGCTATTTTTTTGGTTGCAGTTGTTTAGCTGGCCTGGGCTGGGTTCGACCCTACCACCCTCAGTGTATGTGGCTGGCACCATAACCACTGTGCTACAGGTCCTGAGCCAAATTAATATTATTTTCTAAATTAAATGGGTATACTTTTTAAAACAAGGTGCTTATTTTAGCCTACATCTAATATTCAGAAGAAAGTGATTAGGCAATCAAGAGTTGCTATTGTAAACAACAGTTCAGCTGAAAGAATGCAGTGACATCTATGGAAAATAAGGGACTATTGACAATACATTCCAACCTTCTCATTAGTTCATTTCTTATACCTTATTTATTAAAATAATTGTTTACTTATCTCAAAAAAACAGTATTCATATTTCAAATAATGGTCATAGGTACTAGCCAAGGCAGCAAAAAGCATATAGAAGAACTAAGGAACTGAAAGATAAAATCAAAGAAAATATATGATTTCATGGAATAATTATTGCTAATGTTAAGACTATGTACTGGCATGCCAGTTATGCATACCCCTTTGTCCTAAATAACATCTATGGTTGTGTATAAAATTATTCACATGAATATGTTATATGATCATTAGGGCTTATTATAGTATCAAGGAATCATATTAAGTCATGTTTAAGACCCTTTTAAGACCCTTTCAAAGAGAAAAAATACCTCCTATATTCCAGACCATAATCAAGAACTACAATTATAGTCCATAAGAAATCATCAGAGAGATATGTAAATGAAACTTAAGTCCACAATTAAATGTGTTAATGGTGTTAATGTCCCTCTCATTGTGTCCTTTGGATGTTTGTGTGCTTGATTATCTGGAAGAAAAAATATTTCTTCCTAAGCTTATCCATGCCTAAATTATCCATATCCTGTCTGGATGACAATCCGTATCAGAAGCACAGTAAAATATTACAGTGAAAATAAAGCAGGTGTGTCACTAGCCTTGGTCCTGAAATTCTATTTTGTCACAGGACATGCTCTTGTTAACTATGGGACTCAGGAGTTTCCCAGCCATCCTCTCCCATGGCTCAAGAGTTTCCTTTGGTTCTTGTTCTTTAATTTGGTATATCTTAACTTATATTTACATTTTATTTTTATAGTTTTATAGTTTTACAATGAGAACACAACCAAAGTCCTGATTTATGCTTCACAATTTAAGCAATACATTTCATGTACTTTGAGAGTCCCTTTACTGTTTTTTTTTCACAATTATTCCATATCCCAGAAAATAAGGACTATGTGTATTCATCTTGAAGTTGTCTGATATTGCACCTGGGGCTTTACCCTGATCTAAGAAGTGATCAGTCAGATGGAGGGGGATAAAATGCTGTGAAAGGAGTATATTGGACTCCTTTTTTATAGGAGTATTATATTATACCTAAAATCGTTTGTCTCTAATTAGAAAAACATACAAATAAAGTGGCACAATATCATTTCATTACTTTATCATACAACAAGATTTTGAAACTTTCAGGATTTGTTAAATTGGCAGCTTGGCTATATCATCAGGACCACAGTGCTTTTATCTTTCCATCTACCATAATCAACAGACTAACCTCCATTCCCAGGTTTAGTCACTTTGCTCATAGGATGACTGCACTTCTCCAGCCCTCATATTCTCACATGGGTATGACCAAATATGAGTAGGAGAACATAGCAGAACCCCCTAAGTTGACCACCCAAAGGACTTTCAAATAAATTGGTCAACATGCTGAGATGGTCAGCATAAGAAACCAGGCCTACACTGGCACATACATATGGTGTGCATCTGGTCTATGAAAATTAGTCAACTTAAAGAGGTTGTCAACATAGGGAGGTAGTCAACCATGGAGGCTCTATTATATTTCCTGTGCCTATCTTTCTCAGAAGTTCTCTGTAGTCTTCCTCTTAGTTTCAATTGGCCTAGATTGGCATACTCACTTATAATCTTTCTGAACTATTTAGTCTTCCCCAAATCCATATATTGAAGTCCTAACCATATATGTGACTGTAATAGGCAACAGAGGAGATAAGATCTTTAGGAAGTAATTAAAGTTGAATAATATCATAAGGGTGGGTCCTTGATCCAGTGGGGTTGGCGAATTTATAAGGAAAGAAAGTTGTTGGGGAGAGATCATTCTCCTGCAAGAACATACCAAAAGACCATGTAAACACCCAGGGAGAAGTCAGCTCGTGGTGTGCCACTTAAGAGGAACGACTTCACCAGACATCAGCCCTACTGGCATCTTGACCTAGACTTACAGTATCCAGAACTGCAAGAAAATAAATTTCTATTCTTTAAGTTATCCAGTGTCTAGCAGCCCAAGCAAGCTATGTCAAACTTTAACTTCAGAAGAAGCTGGTAAATCAAGAAAACTACCAGCACTTTTAGCTTTCATATGGGAGTTGGTCTTTGGAACAAAAGAAAAAGTAGAGGTTACAAACTAGCAGTGTTTTCCATACTTAAAATGGATAGAAACAGACTTTAAAAAATCTCCCAGATTAAATATGAATAGTATATTCTGTGTGTAGTAATTCTTTGATTCCAGAAATCCATTTCAAAGATAGTGGACACATCTCTAACTGGAGAAGAGGAGTCGAGAGAACTTGAGAGCTCTTCATCCTAGCTTTAAAACGGGGATTCTGAACTTCTTCCACGACTTAGCAATTATGAATGTTTTATCTATGGTTCTGGAGGTGGAAAACTGAGATCAAGGTGTTGACTGGTCGGTGCTTTCTCTGAAAGCCCTCATGAAGAATCTGGCTGGGGCCTTCCTCTTGGTAGCTGATAGTTCCTCGGCTTGTGGCTGCATAAGTACATTCCACACAGAATTCTCCCCATGTAAATGTCTGTGTCCAAATCCCTTCTTTTTATAAATATACAGTTATATTATATGAGAGGCTGGATTTACTCCAGAATGAGTTCATCTTAACTGGTGACATCTGCAATGCACCAATTTCCTAGTAACTTCACACGAGTACTGGGAGTTAAGTCTTTAATATAGTGATATTTGGGGAACACTATCCAACTCATATAATTTTTATATAGATTTCAGAGGGTTGATGCCGTGGATAATCATGTCATTTTCCAAAAAGGAAAGTTTAACATATTGCGTAATTTATGCCTCTTACTTCTTTATTTATTTTATTATCACTGATTAATATTTCTAGTACAATTTCCAGTAGAAGTGCTGAAAGTGCATATGGTTGCATTCTTTTCTGCTTTAAAAGAAGACATTCAATATTTTACTATTATGTCCTGTTTTAGGTATAGCTTTTTCATAAATACCCTATAGCCGATCAATGAAATACTCTTCAATTACTGACTTACTAAGGTCTTTTAAATTATTCATGTTGAAGTTTTCAAATGCTCTTACTTCATGTACCACAAGGATCATACAGTATTTTTATATTATCTTGTTTTACTGCTAATTTTCAGCTGCTAAACTAACTTTGCTTTCCAGGTATGGTTAAATGCATTTGATTTTATAGACTTGTGCCCATATTCAAATAGATAATCAGTCTCTAATCTTCTTATATTTTTATGGTTTTGTCAAGCTTTAAATATTGGAGCAACAGTGGGACATGTAACGTGATTGGGAAAAGGATCTGACATCTTCTATTTTATGAGTTACTTTGTGTGTGATTGATATGACGTCTTTGCTGAGTCACCAATAGAGTTTACCTTGAAGCCTTTGGACCCAGAGTTTTGTTAGTAGAAAAGTTTTAATTACAAGACCAGAGTTTTTAATAGATATAATTTTTTTTTCAAAAGTTTTTACTGTTTTTGGTTTCTATTTTGTTGGGGTTTGTATTTTGGTAATTGGCCTTTCATTCAAGTTAGTATGTTTACTGGCAAAAAATACTTCATTAGAGCTCCTTACTTATCTTTTAATGACTTGGATTTGCAATAATCCTATTTTTTATTTAAGACACTGAAAATTTTTCTTATCTCTCTCTCTTATTAATTACTAATCACTCTTACTAAGGGTTTATACATTTTATTAAAATTTCAATGACCAACTTTTGCTGTTAGTATTTTTCTCAAGCGTTTTATCTGTTTTCTATTTTATTGCTTTACCCCATTGTGATTTTTTATTTATTCTGATTGTGTTTAATTTGGTCTTCTTTCTGTACTTTCATGGGTGGAAACATAGACCATTAGTTTTAACCTTTCTTATTTTCTAAGTAGACACTGCAATGCTTTTCCTTCCAAACACTGCTATAGCTACAGTCTACATGTTTTTTCTATAGTAAGAACAATTAACATGATATCTACCCTTTTAAAAAATTGTTACGTGTGCAATATGGTATTATTAACTACAGGCCCCACAACGTCTCGTATAAATCTCAAACTATGGTGTGTTTTCGTTTTCAGGAATCTTGAATTATTTTAATTTTCCTTTCTGATTTCGTTCTGTATTCTCTGTTATGTAATTTCCAAAATTTGAAAGATTTTATGGATCTCTTAAAATTTATAATTTAATACTATTATTGTTCATAAAAAATGTATTATTTTTGTACTTTAAAACATGTAGAGATTTGCCTTTGGGCTCACCAAATGCACTATGGCGACTGATACTTCACGCACACTTGGAAAGCACAAGTGTTTTGCACTTGTTGAACATAATGTTCTGTAAGGATAGATGCTGCCAAATTGGTTGATTGGATACTTCATGTCGTTAGCATGTGCTTAGTGAACTTGCTGAAACACTCAGTTTCCAGATCGCAGAAAGATCATTGGTGCATCTGCAACGCCTCCAAGTTTTTAACTGACACAGTCAGGTCTTTTGATAGTATCGGATCCCAAGACACGGACCACCGAGAAGTTTGTAGTATCTCCAAACATTCTCTAAAGTCCAACAGTTTACACACAGCCAAACTTAAATAAAGTACATTAACTCATTCTCTTTATCCAATACCCTGCAATTCCAGGGAGCTCATGAGTCCCCTACTTCAAAATGACGTTGCTCTTTGGGTTTTGTGTTCTCTCATCTGTCTTCTCCCCAGTTCTTTGGTGGCCTCTGTGTGATGTGGAGAAACATGAACTTGCTCCTGGTAGTCCATCTTTTCTCTGACAGATGTCCTTGAACATTTACACATCATTTTGTTCTTATGTTTTTTTATCTTGAGAATACATCACAAAATTTATTTTCTCATTCAAAGGAGAAAATGAAGTCAGAAGTGGGGTGGCGCCTGTGGCTCAGTGAGTAGGGCGCCGGCACCATGTGCCAGAGGTGGCGGGTTCAAACCCAGCCCCTGGCCAAAAGCTGCAAAAAATAAAAAAAAAAAAATAAAAACTAAGGCAGAAGAGGAAGGAAGATGGTGACTTTGTTTTTCTTTCTACACTGCCGTGCCTTTATATGTGCTTTCCTTCATATTTTCTCCAGGTACAATTTCTCTGCTATTTGAGCATATAATTAAACGTAACAACTTGTCTACATTGTACATCTCATTTTAAACTGTGATCTCCTTTCTAGAACACCCCACGTCTTTGTTACCTGTAAGCGCTGCTTAGTTCACAGCATTTTACACTTAGCAAATGATTGGTGCATGTTTGCTGAATGGACTTCACTAAATTAGTTGTGTTGTCAGAGGAACTATAAATATAAAAGCAGAAAGTATTGAAATCTTAGGCAAGTAGAAGATAAATGGTATTTAAGGTAATCTGCTAAACCATTTATGTTATATTTTCCTTTCGTTGTTGTTGCTTTATAATTAACATTTCCTCTCGTATTTCCAGCTTTTATACGTCAATGCCCATGTGCTTTCATCGGGAGATGATATGTTATAGTAAGTGATAGGTGATTATATGTGAAAGGAATTAGATAAGGAACTGAAGCTCAGAAAACACAGCAAGATTCAGAAGCCAAAGGAACCTTTAGGAGCAGAAATCAGTATTTGTATGACACGATTCTGTGCTGATAACTCAATGTTAAATTCTACTTAAACAGAATGAAATTTCCCACTCAGGAGTTGTGAATGTTTTCACATATTTAGGGTTTTACTGGATTTTAATTTAGATAGAAAAATTCTGCTTTGTATAATTATAAATTATACAAAAAATGGCGTTTTTTTGTCCTTTTTATTTTTACATGTAATGTTTAAAGACTACTATTGTTCCTGGAATGACCTGAGTGGGGGGAAATATTACAGGTGCATATGCTTTAGAATCACCTGTCCAATTTTATAGATAAAATGTTCTTAACATAAAATGCTACTGCAAATTGAAAGAATTTTCCCCTAGGTATTTGTTACTTCACAAGAGCATTTATTTTAGGGAAGTTAGTGTCTGTGTGTGTTGTCAGAGAATTGCCTATCCCTCGGGCCAATGCAAGAGGACAGGTAAAGGTTTGGAATTGTTCTTGATCTTATGTTACTGGAAGTATCAAAAGAGTGAAGTGGCTTGACACTTCCTGAAGTAGATTACCGATGCCTAATGTGTAGTATCATTTAAGACTTAATAACTCAGGCTTTCAAAAATATACTCTAATATTACTGGAAATGGATGCGTTAGAGTTGAATAGAGAAAGAGCAGCTCTGAGGGAAAGAGGTGAGATGACCACTGGAAAAAATGCTTTTGAATTTATTATAAAGGGTCAGAAAATGATGTGATTATTGGAATGGAAGGGGGGGTGACTGTCTGCACATCTTAGGGTCTGCTTGTTATTAGTGTTGAAATGGAAATTGTTAAGATACTAAATGGGAGAAGACTAGTTGTGTTGACTAAAGTGGATCCCATAATAAGAAGCTGAGCTAAAATTATGACATTATGCCAGGCCTATGTATACTAATGGTAACTATTTCTGGCAACAGTCACATTGCTCTTCATTCTGAATTTACTATAATTCTAAGCCATCGGGAAAACCTTCTACAGGCTAGGTGCACATATGGATACTCCTGTAAAGAACTATGCCCTCCTCAAGGTAGGGTGAGGGTAACAGAAGACATCACCAGTAGGATAGTAGAAGATATCACCAGCTATGTCCAGTAATATTTCCAGCGTCCAAGGGACAGACACTGGCAGAACTAGGAGGACAGCTGTCATTGAAAGACCTGTGGGCTTGTTCTGGGCACATGAAAAGAGGTTCACTTTGACTGGTTTCATACAAGAACAAGGGTGTGAATTTTTCATGGGTTATCCAGTGACCCTTTATGCAATAACTTGTATATAAAAGAGAAATATAATTTCATTTCTGCAACACCAGTGACATATGGTTAGGTCGTTACAATAGAAATGAGAAGAGTAAACTATTAGATGGAAGAGCAAGTCAAGGTACAAATTTCTTTAAGGGGGTCCATGAGGAGAAGTCCTCTGCCGCCAACAACTGGTGTGGTCCCCTTATCACCTCTAAACCTAGAGTGAAAGTCCGTCCCAAGTAGAGTAAGCTGAACTGCAAACTTCTTGTTAATGTGTTAATGGAATTTTGGCAGGAATTTCCTAGAAACTTCTCTAATAAGAACCATAGATCTTCCTCCTAAATAGTAAGTGCCTAGCAGTGGAGCCTTCATATTCCTATATCATGAATATTGCATCTCATTATTCTGTTTATTACTCCAATTAGTCTTATGATTTGTCCAACAATGCATCCTAGCTATTTAATTTTGCTTATTTATATAATCATTTTAAGGCTAATTCTAATACTAACTCTAGGACTCCAAATCCCTAATGGTTCTTTCTATGGTTATGCCATATTTTTCTCCAACATAGGGAGAGGAAGTGATTTTCCAGCTTCATGCGGAGGGTCTCAGTTTATTCATGTACCATCACCATTTTATTTTGCCAGTTGATGTTCGCGTCATACAATTATTTAACAATTGGATGTTAAGTTCAATTCTCATTTTGTCTGGTCCCCTCTGTATCTTCAGTCTCCAAATTAAGGGACCAGTGAGATCCCTCATCTTCCCCTTCCATGGCT
This sequence comes from Arctocebus calabarensis, assembly GCA_963573935.1. NCBI lineage: Eukaryota > Metazoa > Chordata > Mammalia > Primates > Lorisidae > Arctocebus > Arctocebus calabarensis. The sequence goes on along the minus strand of CAUYON010010037.1, from coordinate 26,306 downwards.
CTCCTTTGCCATTGACCTTCATAATTGAGTCTGATCTCTTTCCTTTTCTTGACCCTTTAACCTTTCTTTTGAATCCCTGCTTGCAGAATCATGTCTTCGTTCACAGATATTTTTCACTGAGATTCCTTTTTCTCAGTTTCCTGATTCTGTGAAACCCAGAGAAATATATGCCTACATTCATTTTCCCAAATTCCAGATGGTTCCTTGCTATGAATCATTTATCTGCATTTTATCAGGGGGACAGTAACAGCCTATTCCCCACAATGTCTATAATGACCTTCATGTTAAGCCTTCTCTTTTAATAAAACAGCCTCCTCTTTTATTCTTTGGAGAATACAGATTTATCCAGGGCTAGCAACATAATTTGAAGGGCACAGTATAAAGTAAAAACATAGATTTTATTGTTCATAAATTAAGAATTTCAAAATGGTGACAGCAGAGCAAGACCAGGGCTCTTCTCATTGTGGGCCTATGTGACTGCCCCAGCCACGTGGCACAAGACCAGTGCTATGCGCCCTCTTAGGTGACTCTGTTTCCCCTGTCTTGCATCAAACAAATGATAACCTTCATTTTGTTCTTTTTATTTATCTTTTGCTGTTACTTTAGAATTTTTTAAAAAGTTCATCTTTCTCAAAATTATTCATAAGTATTCTAGATCTCATGTACTATTATTTCCATGGACACTTCTCCCTGACTTCAATCCCACCTTCTTGTGTCTCCATATCAATGACTCTCTTATTCTGCTATAAGGCAGAAGATAATGAGCTACATATGTTGACACTTCCTATACATACAAGTTACTTAACTTTCCTAAGGTACATGTGTAGCTGCTAGATGAATTCTCATAGCTACACATGCCCCTTAGAAATTTTAAATAAATTGCCCAAGGTCAACAAAACTAGTGTGAATAGAGAAATTCAGACATTGTTGAACAGCAAAAACAAAAGATTTGTCAAATTGCTTTAGTAATTATGAACTTATAAGAAATCATTTTTGATGGTTTTGATTATCAAAGTTTATTATGGTCCATAGATAAAGAGAATGTGTGATACTAACATAAAAGAGATATGAAACTCTCCAGAACAGGTGAAGTGATTTAAAAAGAGATGCAAAGGGGTTAAGGGCATAATCTCAGGATCTAGACTATCTGGAGTTGTCTAGATTAGAGTTGGAAGTCTAATTTGGCAGTTTTTAAGTATCTAATCTTTATCAGATTCCTTAGCCTTTCTATAGTATACTTTCATTACTTTTAAAATAGTAACTATATCTTGATGTTAGTAGAATGAAAACATATAGATATAAACAGCCTAGAAGAGTGCCCGGTACTTGTTAAATATTTAATAAAAAATAGTTATTCAGTTAATTCATTTCAAAGTTAGAAGATACTCAAGGTCATGTTCTAAAAATATTATATCTTGGCTCAGTGACTGTAGCACAGTGGTGGGTGGGTTTGAACCCAGTCCAGGCCAATTAAACAACAATGACAACTGCAACAGAAAATAGCCAGGCATTGTGGCAGGCACCTGTAATCCCACCTACTTGGGAGGCTGAGACAAGAGAATCGCTTAAGCCCAAGAGTTTGAGGTTGCTGTGAGATGCAACACTATGGCACTCTATGAAGGCCAACATAGTGAGACTCTGTGTCAAAAAAAAAATTATATCTTAACTGTATCACTGTTATCATTTTTTTTTAATTAGGCTTTCTTTAATCAGAGAAGCGAAACTGCTGGTATATGATAAAACATGACTCTCCTGTATTCATTGCAGGAATCTGACTAACAGGATTGTGGGTAAGATCAAACTGTTTCTGTAAGGCTGTAGATGTTGTGACTGATGCCAAAGCCATAAGTCCCAAGGGTATACAGTCTGGGAGAAAGAATAATGTCCTGGGGGGTCAGGAAGGACAAAAAGGACAGGTGCACAAGCCAGACCCCCACAGGCAAACTGAGACCCCCTTGGTTTTCACTGAGTAACTTTGATGCGGATGATCTGCAGAGCCTGGATCCTTCATCGTGCAGCTCTACGCGTACCTGGCCCAAGATTCAGAGAGCCTGGAGGAGAATCCAGGGAAGGGAGTGACCATTACAGTCCTGGCTCCTGCCCCACATAACCAAAGTGATTCAGCAGCAGAGCGATGGTGGGGATGAATCTCAAAATATGCTGATTTTTTAAGAATGTAAAGAAGAATGGCTGTTACTTTACCTTCATCCCTAAATTTCACACAAAAGCGTCTGTTTCACCCCAACCAGAAACACACAGAAGAAGGAATTCTGGAAAATATGATTCGTTCTAGCCGGGACAACACAATTACACTACCACCGTTGCACTATCTCTTGAGGCACCCAATGTTATCACTGTTTTTATGCCTCCAGATGTGTTTTATGTACATAAAAGCAAAAATATACAAGTATTAGACCAATTTAGAACATTTTTTCTAGAGTAACTTTCAGATTAATAAATGAATTTTCAGAAATTGGAAATCATTGTGTTAAATACTTTCAAATATAAATTTTGCTGTATTACTTGGTTGGTTGGAGTTTAATAGTTTTGTTTGTTTGCTTTTATTAAAGAACACCATGGTGTACATATACCACTATTTATTAGTACACAATAACTAAGAAAATGCCATGAATGCTATGTCAACCAATTTGATGAAAATATTTCAGATTGTATATAAAACCAACACATTGTACCCCATGATTACATTTATGTACACAACTATAATATAATAAAAAAAATAAGGAAAAAAAGAAAAAGAACACCATGATGCTATTTTGCAGGAGCTTGTGCACGTTCATTTAAACTGCAGTGAGTACTTTGACCGGATTAAAGAGAAATTTTTTCTTTTCTATTATATTTTTAAATGTTTCCTTTTCCTGCAAACTTTCCCCATTTTATCTACACCTGTTTTGTTCTCTGGACATGTACTTCTGGTCTAAAGAAGCTTTCATTCTGCTTTTTTAAAGTAGTAGAGTCTTTTCCCATCCATCTTTTTGGTTATCAGTAGGTATTTTTATGAGAAATAAAGTATTTCTGGGTCTTCTGATTAACTCACAATATTTATTTGATATTTACCGAACAATTGTTCTCAGAGATGGAATGCTGTGGTGGGAAATCCTTCCCTTTGTTCTTTAATATCTATCTCAGGACATACAGTGGCTCTTTTTTTTTCATTCCTTTAGTAAGATTTGCTCAATCTTAAAAGAGATTATCTATGTTTGCTCATTTTATGTCCATGTAGATAATGGTCAAATGTGCGTCAAAATGTAATGTTAATTGGCAGATTGATGTATAAAATTAACAGTCCAGATGCAGAGTTTGTTTAGAAATCCTTCATGGAACTGAAAAGGTTCTTTTACTCACCATTAATTCCTGGTTTCTTGCTGCCCTCGTCAAAAATCATTCTGAATATATTGCCATCTGTATCACTTTGCTCTATAATACTTACAGGCACTTCACTCACTTCTTTTAGAATATTAGCTAATACTTCATGAAGGCTAAAAAATTGGGAGCCCAGAGGGTAAGATAATGTAAGGATTAGAAGAAACCATGCCTTGGTTATTTGCTTACTCATCCTCTGATGGGTTGTGGAGAGTAAATGTCCAGTTTCCTTATATATAATTAAAATTGTCAACTGATTTTCTGTCTCACCAGTTGTGTTATAAAACACTGCACTGAAAGTGTAACTCTGTGTGGCTAATAATTATAGAAGATAAATAATATTTTTATTATTAATTATATAATGATTTATAATTAGCTATATAATGTTTTTATTGTTAGCTATATAATAATTTATAATTAGCTATATAATATCTAATGTAATTAGTAGCTAATATTTATTAAATATTTGTTGAGGACTTATGTGTCAAGTACTGTTCTTGCTGTTTATGTGGATTATCTTATTTTGACCTACAAAAATTCCAGTGATTTTTGTAGTTGTGATTCTCTTGTATAGCTAAAGATCTTACGGGATAGAAAATAAGCATTCTGAGCAGTACCACACGTGCCAAGTTAGTGGAAGAGTCGGGTTCAATTGTACACAGTTAGGCTCCAAAAGCAACACTCTAGGTAGTTGAGTTGCCTCTCAGCTAGGTAAGTCTAATTAGAAAAATAAAATCTAAAAAAGAAAGAAATAGAGAGAGAGAAAGAAAAAACAAAATCTCTTAATTCTGACAAAACCCAAGGTCTTCTCTCTCTCCTGAGAATCCCTTGTATAGGCCTTAAATCCAGCTTCAGAGAGGACCAAACACTCCAGTTTAGAAACTTCTGCATTTGTAGGTAATTTATTTTCACAAAGAGCAAATTTACCACATATTGAAACCGTACTGTTTATTCCTCAATCCAACTCTATCTCATTTTTGCTTATCATTACATTTTTCACTTTTTTGCATCGTGCTATCTGTTAATCTCTTCGTCTGAAGTTGCTAGTTTTGGCTTCTCTTGTTTTCTTTCTTCCTATTGGGAAAGCTAGAAAGTATATCTTTAGGGGCAGTTAGAAAGGCATCATTCTATCCAGAAATTTAACACTAGATTTTAAATAGTAGAGCTGATAAATGTATTCTGAATCAAGGAGTAGGTCTTTCCAAAGTTTTCATTTCTTGATATAAGATTTTCAATACTTCTAAGCCCAACAAGAGACTTTAAGTATTTTGATTTCAGAAAGTTAAAACACCTGATAACTAAACCTTGTGGAACTGACTGGCCTTATTTTCTTGTTCTTCTTTATGGAAACATATTCCATATAGAGAAGTTAATAAAGATAAATGGACTGTTTACTGAAGAAAAACAAAGACTCCTAACCACACCACATTGTAATTAAATTACCAAGCAGCTAAAAATATTGAAATGCCAAGTACAATTCCAAATTAATTTTTTGTATGTGTATATGACTTCTAAAGAGAATGTAGCTCCATGCTTAATGGTAATTACATCCTTTTCTGTAAATTTTATGGTATATAACCCCAGAATATAAGAAGAAAAATAAAAGTGTGAAGAAATATAAAACTACACACATAGGTGAAATTGGAGCTACTCTTTTATTAAAGACTTATTTATTAATAAGAAGAAACAAACTAAAATTTGACAAACAATTCCAAGAGTGGAAGGAGGCATATTTAGAAAAAGCTTTCAAAATAAGTACTTTTTTTGTAATGGCTTAGCTTTTTTGTTTCCCTTAGTGTCTTTTAGAAAATACTTTGAAGGAAATATCCTTTAGCATTTTCATTTATATAATTCTAAAATGTCTAATCTAAATCTATTTCATTCATTATGATATATGTTTAGATATGTATTACACTAAAATATTGATCTTTGTTTCCTTGAATGACTGGCCTATGAGAAAACTGTACATGAGCTATCGGGGAGCTCTGTTAAAGTTAAATATGCCTGTCAGCACTTTTCACTGTGTCTGCGTGCATATTTAACAGTGAGTATACAGTCCATTCCAACAGAAATTCTTGCACTCAATCAATCTTGGAGAAAAAAAAATCCTAAAAATATTTCTGTTTATGACCAAGATAGAGTGATAGTATACAAATTTACACTCTAGATTCAAACTACTATTAACAAAACTCATGACACTATATTTAAGATTTTTCAACACTTTGGAAATTATTCAATTAAGGTCATTGTTCTCAAAAAGGAGGAAAACCAACAAGGTGACTTCCACGGTTGCCACAATTGTTGTCTTATCTGCAAAGAATTTCCCAGCTGCCTCCCTGTGAAGAGAAACCCAGGCCAGCAGGGCACTCCAGTGAATTGAAAGGAGGGAATTGGGAGTCTTGATTGGATGGAGTCCATGGGGTATAGTCATTACAGGAGGGAGCTGCACAGAGAAAGCAGTGGGTCCACAAATGTACCCACAGTGCCAAGGTCAGTGCCAAGGTGTGAGGAGGAAACTGCCTGAGGCTGAGGAAAGAGCTACCTGGAATGAACTCAGAGAGAAGCAATCTTCAGCACTCATACCGCAAATCCCAACTCACCCCACAGGCAGAGGAGGAACCTTGTGATTCCCAGATCATTGGGTAGAGTTCTCAGAAGGGATTTGACGCAGTACTGGGGAAAGTAGCCTCAGATTAAATGTTCCCCTGGTTCTGCTTAATGAAAACTTAAAAGCAAGACAGGAAATCACACTGTTTTCAGGAAACACAACAGTGATCAATAACAAAGTTCAAACTATTTACAGAACAGCAAAGGGACAGATATAGCAGGGTAAAATTTGCACATTTGTGACCAGGTTTGCAAAAAAAGAAAATTATGACTCATGATGAAAAGTAACCTCAATCAGTGATACCTAATCGCAAAACACAGAGTACACTTTTGCACCTGTTGTGTTTTTTGAATGCTTTTAAGCTGAAATAAATGAGTGGACTGTGATCCAAAGGTCTCAGAGTTGTAGCACAGAACCCAAACCAGGTCATGCAATAATGGTGAACCGGGGACTTCTGCTGTTATATATGATAAAGAGAAATGATTCACTGCAGCCATCATCTAGCTGCAGGTAAGCCTAGACGTTTTATGGCCATCCTGTCAATCTTCAGTGGCTCCTGCCTGAAAATAAATCCAGCACAAAGGAAAGTAATACAGGAAAACATAGAGAAACACCTTCCTGATAACTCTGCTTACAGATTGGTACCAACAGTGCCAACGCCAGGACTACTGCATTTTTTATTTATGTAAGTGAATAAATTCTTAAATCACTACATTTTTGAAATGTCAGTTTGAATAGTTTCATTCTGCCTTGTGTTCAAAATAAATTCGTTCATTGGCCAAATTTGCTGGAGTTAGGGTAGTGACTTTTCCACTTGAACCATCAAATGTCAGACTGATTTTATTCATGAAAGTAAAGACATTGTAAAGTCTTTTAGACTTTAGTCAAAGTAAAGATGAAGAGGAGACAGTCCTCAGGATGAAGGAAATCCACTATATTATGTCCTTCCTATTCAGACAAAAATTTAAAAACATTTAAGTAAAAGATAGGTTTGACCACCTAAATTTGTATACCTTATCTTCATGAAATTTATTATAAGCAGGGTTAATGGACAAGAATGAGAATGAAAAATATGCATGTTCCAGTAAAATGTTTAATATTTCTATATGAAGAGCCATGCAACTCATAAGACAAAAAGAAAGATAACAAAAAATTTATAAAATACATAAGCAGGATTTCTCAGTGAAAAATATGCATAGCCAATAAACATATTATTCTCGGTAGTAATTAGCAAAGCAAATAAAAATGACCATAAGATTTCAATTTTTAATTAGATTTGCAGATTTGATAATGAAAGCATGATAAATTACAATGGTGAAAACAGTCTGGTAAAATGGTAGTCTCATATGCAGTCAATGAAGCATAACTTTGTGCTTTTTTTTTTTTGGCTGTTACCATTTTGGGGGTTGATAAATTAACAAAAATCTGTCGAAATTGAAAAATATACATACATAGAGCTACCCTACAAAAATATTCACAAACACATAGGGTGCCGAAAAATTATAAACACTTTAAGAAAGAATAAACTATTAAAATTATAATAATATATACAAATAACAAGCAAGGTCACACAGGTCACACCGAGCGCATCTCATAATGACAGAAGTCCAATGTGATGTGAGTATTATACATTGAATACAGGTTTTTCCTTTCTTAAAAGGTGTACACAATTTTGGGCACCCTCTGTGGACACAAATATAAAATTATAAGATTTTTTTCATTATTGTTTGTAATAACAAAAATAGAAAAATACTAAATATTTCTCAATAATAGAATGATTAACAAATTATGGGGTGCATATATTTTGAAAAACATGAAAGTCCTTAAATTCATGAAATACATAAATAGAACTGTATAGCCCACTAGAGGGTGTATATATAATTCTATTGAAAAGTAATGCTATATATGTGTGCTGACATACATGATCCCTATCATCTACGTGTGAGAATGCAAAGGGAAAGGGTGGGGGAAGAAACACATACTACTGACCATGGCTACTTCTACGGAAGAGCCAGGGGATGGGGAAAGAAGATAGAAATAGGTTGGGAGATTGTGAGAGGTCTTCACGCCTACTTTTAACACTTTTCCAGTTTATAGTTAGTGAGAGAAAATTACTGCAAATGCTATGAGAAATAAAGAAATACATGTTTGCTGAAATTAGAAAAAACCATCTTTCTAAACTTTATTGTTATCAACTCTTTACTCTAGCCTTGGGATTAGAGGCAAGCCTTGTGCATCTTCTACTGTAGCATCCTGAGTCTACCTCCCAGTCACTACCCCAGATCCCTGGTCCTGAGAAGATGCGTGAACACAGAAACTCTAAAAGAAGCAAGTCTATCTGCGGCCAACGTACGAGGTCTCCATGAAGATGCCTCTTACACTTTATAATTTATTTCCTGTGATCAATACCTAATTAGGGATTTGAGAGGATTCTGACAGCTCCTGAAATCTTTAGTGCTTGCTGTGTCATTGTTGAAGGAGCTTAGCAAGGGCACAGCCACCTCTTCCTTCTCTGGAGCTCACTTTCCTAGAAGGATGTTTTTCTGTTTTGTTTTATTTTAAGGGGAGTTAAACATTTTAATGTTTTTTTCTTTTTTTTTCTTTTCTTTCTTTATTTTTTTGCTACAGAGTCTCACTCTGTAGCCCCAGGCTAAAGTGCCATGGTGTCAGCCTAGCTCACAGCAGCTTCAAACTCCTGAGTTCCAGTGGTCCTCCTGCCTCAGCCTCCCGAGTAGCTGGAACTATAGGTGCCTACCACAATTCTCAGCTACTTTTTCTAATTTTTAGTAGTGAGGGGGTCTCACTGTTGCTCAGGCTGGTCTCCAGCTCCTGAGCTAAAGGAATTCTTCTGTCTCAACATCACAGTGTGCTAGGATTACAGGTGTGAGCCACTGGACTCAGCCTATTTTATCTAATTTGTTACTGTTGAAAATATCCAAACAATTTACCACAAGTCAATAGATGGTCTTTGGGAATGTGGGCTATGCCTTAACAAGGTTCCTCTCTGGGGTTGCCTGGTGCACCTGGGCTGGGCTGTGCGACATGGTCCTGCTCCAGGTAAGCAGTGTTGTGCCACCTGCCGGCCAGGGCCAGCACGGGGGCCAGCCGGCTCTGCCTCAGGAGGCACAGGGCAGGGACGTTCTGTCCAACCCTTCCAGAGAACTCTTTAATTTAAACATGCTATTCATGTTTTATGAAAAAGTTATCTTTTTTATTGTGAATATATACATTTTTAAAAACTCACTTTCTCATTTATAATTTTATCCTGAAGCCAATAGATATTTTATGAAAATATATCATCACCAAAAGTGTAATGTAGACCAAAGCAATATTATAACTTGATTTACGGGAAAGGATTTTTACATGAACATTTAAGGAGATATTCCATATAAAAAAGTTTTTTATATTAGCAAATCTAAGATATTACACATACTGTTTACTTTTTTTTAATATCATAGTACCTATGTTGACAGTTGATGAATTTGATGGTTCAAAACTACTGTCAGATTGATCATTGTTTTTGCTGTTTTTGTTTTCTTGTCTATTTAATTGTTGTGTCTTGTTAAATAAAATAATTTTAAAAAATCATGTTGCTGATTGTGTGAAGATATGAATGTTTAGTTTTAATATACCTTGAGGGAGGTTTCAGGGTCTGAAGTTTAAAGCATTTCAGATTAGATGAAGAAAAACAAAGTTTCTTAATGTAAATTTAATGCATTGTTTAATGACTGCAATAAATCCTAATGCACTTTTCTCTCTACAAAGGAAGAAAAATCATTTAATATTTAATACAATTTCTCAATTTATGGTTTAGGTTAAAAGTATTCATTTTCCTGCTCTTGAAACGTAAACCTATTTATTATGCAAATAGCTGTGAAGAAACTTTTTCCACTGATGAACATAATAAGAAATACCAGAACTTTCAACTTAGCAATTTTTATTTTTATATGTATGTATTCATATAAAAGTGTATGTATGTATTCATTCATTCATTCATTTACTGAGATAGTTTCACTTTGTTGCCCCTGGTAGAGGGCTGTGGCATCATAAGTCACAGCAACCCCATATCTTGGGCTCAGGAATATGATTCTTTTGCCTCAGCCTCCTGGGTAGTTGGGACTACAGGTGCCCGTCACAACACCCAGCTATTTCTAGAGATGGGGTCTCACATTCGCTCAAGCTGGTCTTGAACCTATGAGCTCAAGTAATCATTTATCTTGTCCTCCCAGAGGGTTACTCTTATAAGTGTCATCCACTGCACCCTGCCTTCAACTTACCAATTTTTAAAAATACAATTATGCATTTTTGATTTTTCATATTGCTTCACACAAAACCAAATCTATAAACTTGCCAGCTTTTTCAACTTCACATATGTAAAACTTGTTAATAAAACATGTTTTATTAACATGCAATGCAGTCTTCTGTGTGAAAACTTAACAAGACTTTCTAAAAGTAAAATATAATTTTTTAAATATAAAATAATTCTATGTTTAAAATATAAAAGGTTCGGAAATTATTTTAAAAAGTATATATTTTACTTTTAGAAAGTCTTGTTAGGTTTTCACCCTGAAGTCTGCAGTGAAGGTTGATTTATCCTCTTAATTTGACGAAAGGAAAAATTCCCTGTTTTTGGTCTAGCCCATGAATTAAAATACATGCTATTTGGAGGAGGGAAGAGAGAGTGAGAGAGAGAGAAATAGTTCTTAGAGAAATTTGTTCTCTAAGGACTAGAAGGAGGGAAGAAGGAAAATGTGTCAGTTGATCCAAACACTCTCACTTCTGAATTCTGAAATGTGGGGCTAACGAGAGCGATCTCTCTCCAGCAGTGAGGGTCAGAAGAGACAAGTGAATGGGTGTACATTGGATTCTAAACACGATAACACACTCTGAGCTATCAGTAACGACCCAAGAGAGCAATCATGTAAATAGAGGTAGGGGCAAGAAAGCCTTTTAAATAATAAATAGCAATAAGGATTATGTTAGAGGACTTTTGTTTGAATACAATTTATCATTTAGTGAAGAAACAGGGAGCATTGACAATTTATGTAATAAGAAAGGGGAGATCTCAATCAACAGTATACTATGTAACAGCTTGTAAGAATTACTTTAATCATGGGATGTTCTATGTATCTCCTACTGTTTCTCACTCACATATCCAACACTCATCTTGTATCTCTACCTATCTTATGCATACTGAAATTATATAAAAAAATATCATATAAATTCAGAAAATGTTTTTCACATATTCAGTATTGAATTTTTTGGTAACTTAGAGAATTGTATTTTAGAGCTCAAGTAAGAGTTGACATGTATTAGTGATTAGATTCTCCTATCCTGTAAGATAGGTCACTTACTAGAATTTCCTACAGATAAGGAAATATAAATTCAAAAATTTCCCAATGCCCCTGAAATAATTAGTTAAGAGGAAACTGTAATAATGCCCTGAAAACATGATTGCTGTTTTTTTGTGCATTTTATTTTCTTATTATTATGAATCTTATAGTTGGATGATGATTTAGTAACCCTCGAATTTTTGAATCACCTGTGAGAAATAAATTTCCGTTGCTTACACCACCCAGTCTGTGGTATTTTGTTATGGCAGCAAATACAAAGACACATACTTTATTTTTAAAAAACACAAAATCCAAAATAAGACTTTTAAACTGCATTTGTTCAAGATTAACATTCCACTCCAGCTGATTCTCCATCGTATTTCTTGCAGCTGATGACAGTGGAGTGACTGTGATCATCTTGGGAATGTTGCTGAAGGAGATTGGCCTGGGAATGCATTTCGTTTGGTTTGGCTTCAATGAGACAGAAGCACACAGGTTATCATCTGTCCCATGTCTCAGTATATATATATTTTTTCTGTTGGGGTATAACCACAAAGAAGCATCGTATAGTTCTCCCAGAAGTATAGATGCAGAAGCAGGTTTAAATGGGAACATGCCCTGCGGCACCCAGATAGTAAGTGTGTGGTTAGCAAAATACAAACAAGTTTTCAAATGTACAGAGCCAGGTGCGTTCCTGTGAAAAATTCTGTTCATCGGATTTGCAAAATAGTAGGTGAAGAATTTGGTTCTCATTAATTCTTGCTCTAAATAGAAGCTTCAAACCAGTCAAAATACACTTAGGAATGCAGTATACAATTATTACACATCATAAATATTTTTTTTTCCTTTTTTAGTTTGGTGTGAATAATTTGATTCTCATTAATTCTTGCTCTAAACAGAAGCTTCAAACTAGTCAAAATACACTCAGGACTGTAGTATACAATTATTACCCATCGTAAATATATTTTCCTTTTTTAATTTGGTGTGAATCACATAAAATAGAATTTACCAAAATCCCTGGAATATAAAAAACAGAACTGTAGAAACTACAACACATGGTGAATACATTTGTGTGAGAAATCACTTTTGATGAATCATTCATTTTTTAAAAAGTTCAGCTGTGTTCCTATAAATAACAAATCATGGTTATAAGGGCTACCTAGAAAACAAATTAAAAATGACTGTCATATGAAGACAACCAAAGAAAAGACAACCAAATTTTGTCAGACTCTCATATAAATACCTTTTCTGAATTTTGTAGCATTCGTGTAATTAATATTTATAAATCATAATTGTGATTAATTTCTAGTTTAAATAAATATTTACTTTCCTATGTACTTTTGTGTTTTTATATTATTTTCCTGATAGAGTTCCTGATATTAAGTACCTGTCGAGCTTCACAAACCTGAATCCATCCATACAGACAGGTCCTTCCCAACTCAACTGTAAGCTGGCGCAATTTAGGAAGTGTAAGAGTATGTGCCCGTAGATCAGAGGTCCAAAATTCACAAGGTCAGTTCTGGAGAAGACAGAGAACTGCGGCAAATGGGGCTGCACAGAATGTCGCAGAAGGGCCAGCAGGAGCTGAAGGCTATCAGACGGCTAACATCAGACTGACACCTCTATCAGACAGGTCTCACCTGTCTCCGTGGGAGATGTAGATAGCAGAAGACCTCCTGAGATACTGCCTACTCTTGGCAGGGCTCTCGTCTTACCCAAGATAGAGTGCATTTTCTTTCTGAGACTCAAAGGCTAATGAACTTGAGAGTTAGTATTTCATAGTGCCCAAAAGCCTAAAGTGCTTGAGTGTGAATCTCCCCCAATTCCATTACTTACTGGGTGCATTATCACAGGCAAGGTCCTTAATCTCTCAGTGTTCAGTTTTCTTATTTGTTAAAAAGAGATAATGAAAATATCCCAATTCATGCTTTGAAGATGAAGTAAATTAGGAAATGGTAAGTAGTTAGACTAAAGGTGGCACATCATCAATATTACAAAAGCGTTGTCTGTTATTTTTCTTTGTTGAATCCATTTTAGGGCAACGATGAAATCCAACTCATAGTGACTTCACCTAGATCCATGCATTTAATGCAGTAGTTGCAGGTGTATGTTAAGATAAATTGCTTCCAGAAAGAAAGCTTTACCTTCAGAGACCTTAGGTGCCTTCATATAAAAAAAGAAGCCAATTAAGGAACTTTGAGCAAGGCTCAAAGCTGAATCTTGGGAAAATTCTAGCTCTGTTCATTTAATTAATGTCCACTGGATGGCAAAGGGATAGTTCCTCCTAAAAGTTCTCAGCCAGGTGCCACGACCTTCTCATTTCCTGTGAGAAAATTCCACACTTTGGAGAATCATCCGAGCCTTTGGCTGTGACCACTCGATCATTGAAAGTGTTCTCTATCCCCGCATACCAAGCATCACCACAGAGGGAATACGAGAGACAGAAGACGGCATCTTACCTGCAAGTCATGGTTTGGCATCCAAAATAAGTTTAGTTTGAATAATGAGTACATAAATCGATGAGTAAATGAATTATATGTGATTAAATTACTAATATCTCTAAGTCCCCGTTTGCTTACTTTAATATAAGGCCAATGGCAAAAGTGTCTTAGAATTTCAGGTGGAAAGATGGAGATGATGAATTGAAATGATTATAACACAAGAACCTGTCTGTAATAATAACTAATTTCACTTTTGTTAATTGTGGGGGGCATAAAAGTCTATAATTACCATTGGGCATATACCTTATTAGGTTTAATGTTGACCTATATGCTATAGCACTCAAAATTTAAATAGTTAAAACATGTTCTTATAACTCTTTCATATCATAAATAATGTTGGTACTGAAAAATCTTTCTGTTGAAAATTTCACTGTCATTATTATTTAAGATTAAATTAGACTAATTTTAAAATATTCATAGAATATTCACTGTTATCTTCTTAATAATGCTTTCCATAATAAGCCCAGCTTTGTATGAACATAAAATTTCACCTGGAATGAAGTAAGTAATCTAAAGTAGCATATGTAATATAAATAATGCTTATTTAAAAGGAGTAATTGAAAAATAATTGTTGATGTGTTTACCATCTATAAGGTCATGTGTTATGTATTATATTCTGAAATTAGAATGTACTATGTAAGATTGTATTCTTTTTTTCTTTTCTTTTCTTTCTTTCTTTCCTTCCTTTTTTTTTGGCATGACTTCACTTCTGTTCATCTCTTCAGCACTTCTCTCCCCTCTTCTTCATATTGGATTCCATCCCTGGACGGTCAGCTCCTAGCTTCAGTTTGTGACAGCCAGTGGGGAGTCTGAACTGGCAGTCGGTGGTTATTAATCCCTGGCTCCTTCTTTAAAAAGTTTAATGTGGTCATGTGTCATGATTGGGGGTCACAGCTCCTCCTCCCAGTCTGATCTTATCTCCTCTTGTCAAGTCTGGGTGTCCAGGGGCTCTGTCTCAAGACTGAAGGTCACAGCTCCTCCTCCCAGTCTGTTCTGGGTGCCCAGGGGCTCTCTGCCCACATTCCTCAGGTCTCAGACACAACATCAGCACCACCTGCTAAGGTCTCACTACATGCTGCCCACACTGCAGAGAAAACCTTTGCCATAGACCGAGTATTTATATCTCTCTCAAAATTCATGTGTTGAAATCCTAATCCCCAATCCTGGTCTCCAATCCTAATCACATATTAGGCAGGTGATTACGTGGTGCTGGTGGAGCCCTCGCGAATGAGATTATTCCTCTCAGAAGAGGTTACAGAGCATTGCCTTGGCTTTTCCACCACGTGAGGACACAAGAAAGGGCCAGCTAGGATCCAAAGGACGGGCTCCCCCAGACACCAGGCCTCCCAGCACCTCGATCTCGGCCTTTCCAGAACTAGGGCAAATAAATTTCTACAAACCACCCAGACTGCGCTATTTTTCTTATGGCACCTTGCATAGATGAATATAATTCACTTTTTTTTTTTTTTAAATTTTGCCTTCAATTGGCTTACAATTAATTGTCTTAGTTTGAAGTTTATTTGTTTAATTTTCTATTTATTTATTTATTTATTTGAGACACAGTCTCACTTTGTGGTCCTGGTAGAATACTAGGCATCATAGCTCACAGCAACCTCCAACTCTTGGGCTTAAGCGATTCTCCTGCCTCAGCCTCCCAAGTAGCTGGGACTACCCGTCACAACCCCCAGCTTTTTTTTTTTTTTCTCACAAGGTCTCACTTTGTCTCAGGCTCTTTGTTTTTTTCTTTACAGGGTTTAGCTCTGGCTTAGGCGGGTCTCAAACCTCTGAGGTCAGGGCAATCCTCTTGCCTCAGCCTCCCAGAGGGCTAGGGTTACAGGTATGAGCCACCACACCTGGCCTATAATTCACTTTTTAAACTGACTTTGAATTATCTTAAGTGTGCAATCTGTTTCAGTCTAGAATTCCAATAAGAGGAAGTTTTTAAAAAGCAAGGTAAATGATAAAGTTTTGAAAACATAAAAAAGAAACTTGTTTTGAAAAAAGGGAAAATGTGCTTTAAAGTTTTTTAGGGGGTAGCAAAGAAAAATAGGATTAAAAGTACAAACAATTATGTTTGACTCTTAATAGCTAAATTTTAATTTGGTCATTTATTATCTGTTATTTATTTCATTTCTCTAAAACACAACATCTTCACCTATACAATAAGTTAATGGTGAGTGGTAAATGAATCTCATATTAAAGTTAAGATGACATGTTTTTTAAAAGCATGTGCATTTTTGGCACAGTGCTATGGAGTGGGTGAACTTTCAAGGAAAAGTAGCTTCTGCTTTTATTATCTGTATCTTATACATGGAAAACAAATTAGTAATTTGGAGTTTAAATTACTTTATTTCTTATTACTATTACAAATTGCAGACCTATGGGAAAAGATTTAAGTGTGAGCATATTAGTTAGTAATTCCAAGTTGTATCTTTATGGTAAGATACAATATAAATCTTGGTCAGAAGCCTAGAAATAATTGAATTTTTAATTCTTTAAAAGTAACTTGTAGGGCAGCGCCTGTGGCTCAGTGAGTAGGGCCCCAGCCCCATATACGGAGGGTGACAGGTTCAAACCTGGCCCCAGCCAAACTGTAACGAAAAAATAGCCGGACATTGTGGTGGGCACCTGTAGTCCCAGCTACAGGGGAGGCTAAGGCAGAACCACCTAAGCCCAAGAGCTGGAGGTTGCTGTGAGCTGTGACGCCACAGCACTCTACCAAGGGCGATACAGTAAGACTCTGTCTCTAAAAAAATAAATAAATAAAAGTAACTTGTAATTTCTAGATTTTCTGCTATCTTCATGCAATATTATTTGGAAGAGTCAGGGTAGTTCAAGTTAGCAGACATAGATCATAAATAATGAAACACTTACTAAACCTCTCCTTATAAAAATGTTACTCCAAACTATTAATTATTATTAATAGTTTATAATAATTATAATAATTAATAATTATAATATAATAATTAACTGTTATTAATTCTAACCTTACTGATACTAGACGTGCCTTGGAGGTTGCCTGGGAACTGCTGGAAGCAGGTAAGCAGGAACTGAGTTTGTTGGATTCAAGGCTCATAACCAGAACAGCATCAATTTTATATCTATATATTTTTTAATACTGCACTAGAGTGGATGGCTTCCTTTAAAAGGAAGTTTCCATAACAAATTTGACCAAATCCAGATAATAGCTATTATAGCAATGAAAAACTACATAATATCAAAAATTACAGCAGGTCCGCTCATTTCCCCATCTGTCACTGGCATTTCATTTTAGCCCCCAAAATTTCTACAAATGGTATGAGGCTTAAGTATGTGTGATTGACCTTGTATGTATGTCTTACAGCTAATTATATTGAAATACTCCAAATTATTTTAATACATTTTCTTATGATTTTTTTATAATTTCAAAGCAATAAATGCATATTATAGAAACCTTGGAAGACAGATAAATGAGAAATGGACAAAGAATAAGCCATAATCTCCTGATGAAGAAGAGAATGCTGTTAATATATTAGTATAGTTTTATAGGCAGGTTTTATTTTTACAGGAATATTTACTTTGTTTGAAAAGAAAATGTTATGCAGCAAATATTTTTTCATTACATAATGAATATCTTGAAAATACCATTTTGGTAGTAGAATAATCCTTATATAACTATCTATGATTTATTTAAACACTCCCTTATTTTGGGGGGCAGTTGGGTTCTTACCAGTTTTTTTTCTTTATTTTACATAGCTATATAATAAAAATCCTTACAAAGAAATAGTTTATATTTATTTCCATTGCTCCCCAGAAACTTAGAGATAAACTAACAGGCTTAAAGAAACTGAGCCTAGTTAGCCTTTTAAATAAATTGCTCTATTTTTAAAAATAATATTTATAGATTCTTCCCACAAAACAGCAAAGAATCTTTCTCTTTTATTTTGCTATTTTAATAGATGAAAAAATACCTTATTGACTGATTTGCATTTACCTTTTTTACTGAGATCTGCCAGTTTCTCATTTGAATACCATTTGCATTTCTTCTGTGTGTTTTACATTATTTTTCTGCAAATTTTGCATTTTGAAAGTGGATAACGAGACAGAAAAATTACAAATTATACTCTTAAAGACATCAAAGACTGTAGAAACTATGGAAATTAAGTTAAATAACTTTTCATCGAGAGGGAGAACAATGCTGAAGTGAGGAGCCAGTGGCTCAGCAGCTGCTGTTGGGAGTGAGCTCATTAATTGACGTGGGTCACAGGTTCTGGATGAGTCAGTGAACTGCTGCCAGAGAAAGGGAAATCTTCAAAGCTTTTAATTAATGTACGAACTGCAATGACAACATTTTAAAAGTTTTGAGGGCTCATATGTATGTTTAGTTTTCCTTGTTGAAGAATGGCTGAATTGACAGACTGAGGGTACCATTCTATGGAGTTAGGAGGAAAGCTCTGAAAAGGAAACTGGAATTTCCCTTGGACTGTCGGTCCTAGCAAGTTAACGTCTTGATCCCATTAATATTAAGATGGATCTAAATGGTAACAAAATAGACAAGGCAAGGGATGAAGTTACAGGAATAAGTCATGGATTCACACTGGGAATTCACAGCCATCTGTTTTGGAGCCACACCCATTCAGGGCTCAGATAGATGGGTTGCTAAATCCAATCCTGGCAACTGGAAAGTTAGCAGATATAGGACAGAGAAGGCAGCTGAGATTTTGAATTTGGTCAACAAGAGGATCAGAAGATTAAGGGACATCAAAACCCAATAACAACCCCATTTTAAAAAATATTTTCTGTATTTTGACGCAGTATTGGGCAGAAGCTCAAGAATAAACTTTATAAACTCTCTTTCAGGAAGCACTAAACTCAGTACATAGATTATTAAATATCCCCCAAAGCCCCATTCCCAGAGAACTGTTGCTATTTAACCTGTCAGCTCCCTGGAAAATACTCATTGAAGTCAAACAGCATGAACCACAGAGTATTTGTCTGAAACCATCAGCAGCAATTGTTTGGCAACTCAGGCAAACAAGAGGAAACTGGAATACTTAAAAGAAAATCTGGGGAAGAAAACATCTATACAGGCTTTTCAAAATTGTGACTTATTTCTGGTAATTCAGAAAGTCATGTGAACATGCAGTGCTGTTAACATGCCCAGGAAAGACCCAGAGGCCCTCGCCCGTTATACCTGCTTGATCTCTAAGCTCTGCAAGCAGGAAGTGAGGGCTAAAGTGGAAATGAGAATGACCAGAGCTGTGTCCCAACAGACACACACAAAGCCTCTCTGCAGACACTGAGAGATTTAGTAATGCAAGATAAGTTCTACAGTTCACATAATAGATAAGAATACGCACCATAATCAAATGGGTTTATCTCATGACTGCAAATTTGGCTTAACATCTGGAAATCTATTAATGTACTATACCATGGTAATAGAATAAAGACAGAGACTGTTTCTTACCGCTGCTATATAGCATAGTAGTGGGAGTTATAGCAAGAACAATCGGACAAGAAAAATAAATTCTAAAAACACTCAATTTAGAAAGGAAGAAATAAAATGATGTCTTCTTAGAGTGGTGACTCGAAAATGATCTAAATCAATATTTCTACAAAGATGAAATAAAGTTCAAATTATTGAGATTACTTAGGATACATACATTCCTGATGACAAAGGGATTTGATTAGAGTGCAGTAATTCAATAGTAACTTAAATCATCCCAAAATTCTGAATTTGAACATGAGGATTCTACATAAAAATTTATTAGAAGATGAAATGGAAATGAAAATAAGAAAGTAATTTGAACTAAGTTGTAATGAAACTCTAGAGCATATATTGAAAGCACACCAAAATTTGTGAGATAGAGATTGTAACATAGTGTTGGGGAGAAATGTATGGCATTAAATATATTTATTAGGCAGGAAGGAAGACCCACTTCCCAAAATAAGTGGTTGAAGATTTCATCAAAAAAGCTAGGATAAAAACAGGTAAAATTTATCATTAGTGGAAGAATAGATACAAAAAGTATAAACCAGATAACAATGGAACTTTCAATAAACACAAAGACTACAAATAATTTTTTGGAAAATATTTTAAAGGTAAACATAAGGGAAAAAATAGAAAACAAAAAATATCAATACCAAAAATGTGAAAGACATATTTTGGGTTTCACAAACACTAAATTAATAATAGTAAAATATTGTGAACACATGAACATTCTTGTACAATATATTTAATATTTTGAATCTGATTTTAAAGGTTTCTTAAATAAAATACATCTTTCTGAAGCTATTTGGAGCAGAAATAGAATATATGAACGGTCTGGTATTTAGTAAATGATTTGAAAATGTAACTACTTACTACTCACCAATCAACAAGAACAACAACAATAAAAAAACGAAGACACAAAAGTTTCATTGGTGATTTCTTCTACAAATTTAAGGAAGAAATTCAAAAAACTTTTCAAGAAAAAAATAAATATAAGAATTAAACTTTTCAAGTCATATCACAAAGAAGAATAATCTTCATACCAATTTGTGACAATGAAATTAAAATAATTGGAAAAAGGGCAATCTACCTTGTGGATATAAATGCAAAACTTGGGCAGTACCTGTGGCTCAAAGGAGTAGGGTGCTGGCCCCATATTGCAGAGGTAGTGGGTTCAAACTCAGCCCCAGCCAAAATCTGCAAAAAAAAAATGCAAAACGTATTAAATAAATATTAGCAAATGAAATCTAGTGAATATACAGGGTGGTTTATTATAGAAATACCAGGGTATATTGAATCAATACATTTTATCTTATTAATGGAATGAAAAAGTAAATCCTGTGTTCACTGTAGTAATGCAGAAACTGTATCTGATAAAATTTTGTACCATCTAAAATTTAGTAATTACTTTCTAAAAATATAGTGAACTCGGTGTATAAGTGTAATTCTAGCTTTCTGAGATATGTTTTTATCTCATCAAAATGGAGGAACAGAAAGTAGAACACAATTGTGCCATGACCATTGGTAATTTATTGATCAAATTTTCTCCTGTAGCTTTGCCCAGAAAATATTTCTCTGTGTTTTTCCAATACCTATGTGCTCTTCTGAGTAGCTTTAGGACTGACAGGAAGAAAAGGGCAGGGGAAAGCAATTAGCAGGTGTCCATGTTCTCTGTGTCTACCTTTACTTTTATATACTGAACTTCAACCTAAAATCTATGTAAAAATAGGCACAAAAGCTAAAAATAATTTGAAAAATTACCTTTCTGTTCCAGAGTTACCTATAAAATATTTCTTCCTTTTCTTCACATCTTAAACTGTTTTGGCTGCCATAATAAAATATTTTAAACTGGGTATCTTATAAACCACAGTTCTGAAAGTTGGTAACTCAAGGATGAAGGTGCCAGTAGACCTGGTGTCTGGAGAGGGCTTGCTTTAATGTTCACAGATGGTGTCTTTTCACTACGTTCTCACATGTATGAAGAGACAAAGTTATAGTTTAAGGTGCATTTTAAATAAGGGCACTAATCCCATTCCTGGGGGCTCCATTCTGATGACCTAATCATCTCCCAAAGGCTTCAACTCCCAATACCATCACATTGAGATTTAGGATTTAAACATACGAATTTTCTAGAGGGGTCACAAACAGGCGGATTACAGCATCCACTGAGTGGTAATATTGTTTTACCTAAAATATGCTGTGTATACTCTGGACTACACAACTGTGGATTTGTTTCCTGATATTTTGGTACAAATATGACACTATTCAATTATTATGGCTTTATATTATTGCTCAGTGTGTGGTAGGTTAATTACACACTTTAAAATCGATTTAAAGATTTTTCATGAGAAACTACTGAAACCTCTCAGTGTATAAATTGACCAAAAATAATTAAAATCTTTGTAATATTTAGTGCACTAACAATGGAACTTTAACATTTTCTCCTTTAATTTATATTTCATATTTTGGGGAATATTGGCTTTATTAATGAAGATATCATAAAGTTATTCTTTTAATTTCAGTCTTTCAGAATCTGAAAGCAATGCCTTTTCATCAAATAAGACCACCTCAGTGTGGTGATAGTACTTCCACTTTTACGCTTTTGGCTTTAATCATAAACACATAAAATAAATACCAAAACATGCATTTTTATTATACTTTCTGAAGCTGGAGCATACAGCTCCAATGTTTATACCAATGTTGTAAATATACAACATTTAAATACACAGCTTAAGAATTTGGCAAAAGTGTAGCTATGTGTCCCATAAAGTCACTGATATTTTATCGCTAATTTTTAACAGAGCATTTTTATATTTTATAATTAAAGCATATGTACTTTATATTTTGTTTCATGCAGGGTAACTACAAGAAATTCTTATTGGATCAAAAATTTTTTTCCTGTTGATTGGTTTAGACTTTCCATTACTCTCATGCAATAGTTCACAGAAGATAATAGCATATATCTAACTTGTGTTTATGTTTTAATGAATTTATTGGAAGCTCTAGACAAGATAAAGCAAACATAATTTTCCAAAAATTTGAAGATATTTTGTACTGTTCTTTTCCCCTCAGGTATGGTGATAGGCTAGTGACTGTGTTTCGATATTCATTTGGTATTTGATTTGATCCTCTATTGTTTAAACTGGGACTAGCAACTGCATAGCTGCCTGATGAAAGAAATCTTTTACTTGTTTTGCAATTAAAGCATGCTAGAGTATCATATGATACTCAAGAATATTTTGAGTTTACCTAAGTTAGAAAATTTCAACATATGTAAATAAAAATTATAAATTTATATTATCATCAATATGTTTCTCTAATAAATAAATAATAGTCAAGAGAAAGTATAAAATGAACAGAGAAAAGACATGACTCAAAACCTTACTGAGAAAAGTATATTTTTACAGTTATCTTGATGCTATAGGAAAATAATTTGATCAGTTTATTCAAGAACTCTGATAGACCATTTTAGCCTAATCACGCATAATTAATAACGTATACATTAAAGTTCATTTTAAGTACAATCATAGTCAACATAATAAAACACATGTCACCAATAATTAGACACTACAAATTGTTTCTTTCCATTTCAGTTATGTATTAAGTACTGGCTAAGATAAATATCTTTGATCTCACTATCCTCTAGTTTATTTGAAATTAAGATCATGACACATTTTAAATATTAACCAAATGACTCCTGTATGTTAATCTACACTCACCTGCCCTGTACAGTACAGCAGCTCTTAGTCACATGTAATTATTGAATATTGGAAATGTGATCAGCTCAGACTGAAATGTGCTCTAAGTATATAACTGATTCTGAAGACTTAGATTTTAAAAAAGGAATGCAAAATATATCACTAATGTTTTTATATAGATTAAGTGTCAAAATAATTGTATATATGAAAGATTGCATTACAGAAAATGTATTTCATTTAAATATTTTTTAACATGAATACTGAAAAATTTAAATTATATAAGTGGCTTACATTCTATTAATAATAAAATTGAAACACTTATGATACAGATAGGAAAATGCAAGTACCTTACCATTGAAAAGTAAAAATTATATTTTCTGATGCTTTACATAAATTATCTCATGACTGGAAATTCATTTGCTTAATAAGGTGGTGCTTGAATTTAATTTACATATTAGGTAGGTGAGGCTTGACGTGGTGAAGTAATTTTTTCAGTGTCGTACAGTTGTAAAGATGAGAGGTAGACTTTCAACTAGACCTATCCAAAATTCAAAGGCAGTTTTTCCTCTTTGTATCTCTAGAGGGGGCACAAGCCCAATAAAATAGTAACAAAAATATCCACGCCAACATCTCTGGTTTTGGGATACTTAGAGATCTAAAAATAGATCTGCCATTCGATCCTCCACCTAGGTGGAGGGGGGTGATTGGTGGGATCACACCTACAGTGCATCTTAGAAGGGTACAGGTGAAAATTACTAAATGTAGAATATAAATGTTTTCATATAGTGGTTAAAAGGCCATGATGGCTATGTTAAATAGTTCAATGAAAATATTTCAGAATATGTATAAAGTCAGCATATTGTGCCCCATGATTGCACCAATGTACACAATTATAATTTAATAGAAATTTAAAAAAATTAAAAATATATGAAAAAAAAGAAATGCTAATTAAACAAAAAAGGGGACTAGTACATAATAAGTCTCCTAAAAATAGATTGACTCTCTGAATGTCATTTCTTGCCTTGATAACCATTCTTAACACTCGAGTAAGTGCTGATTTAAATTATACTTATTGGAGTTCTATTACTAACCCTCCTTTACTCAGAGGGGTGTCATGGTTTGAACCTTTCATTTCTATCTATGTTAATGAAACCGCATGGCTTCCTGGTCCATATGATGATCGTGGTTCATCTAAACCTGAGGAAGAAGGCACACCTCTTAAGAATTACTCTACAGGAGTTACGGGACCTCCTATTTGTATTGGACCCAAGCCCACTTGTTTATCTTTTGGGGCTCAGAAATTGGTCAGTATGAGAAATACCCCCAGAGATAAAGACATGTATATGCTTTCTACTATGACTTTTACTAAATCAATAGTGACACAGCATTCCTTATTGCCACAATTGCCCCATTGCAAGCCTCAAGTGTTAATTGATATTCCAGATTGGATGAATTGGTCTAAATGTTGAGGGTCTTATCTTTACACTCTCAGTCAAACTAAATTTGGATCTGTTGTTGATTGGAGACACTCTGCTTATGTTAAGGGAGAACTCGAATCTGGTGCCGGTGACCTTAGTTACCAGCAAAATGCAACTGATATTGTATATTCATCTTCAAAAGAATTACTGTGAAAAGAGAGTGGTTTCTCACCACCAGCCCCAGGCATTTCTGGATATCTATCCCAGCCAGACTTGTGGAAAGTTGGGACAGCCTTATTTGGCCTTCATGCCTGGAAAGGCACTCACATTTACAAACCAGGTCATTACTTTCAGCATACTTTCCCTTTTAAATGGCAACAGGCACATTTTCTTCAAGCTTGTGTAAAGTTGCCTTTTGTTTGGCTTGTAGGCAACATTTCATGGAATGAAAAACTGGAAAAATTCATTGTCCAGGAGTTTGTCAATTGTTTACTTGTCTTAATGTTTCTATGAGATTTTATTTTTCCCAACATAGGATCTTTCTTCTGTGTGCTAGGACCAGGATCTGGCTGCCGGTGAAGATGATGAGATCTTGGGAA
The DNA here is from genome assembly GCA_963573935.1 of Arctocebus calabarensis. Lineage (NCBI taxonomy): Eukaryota > Metazoa > Chordata > Mammalia > Primates > Lorisidae > Arctocebus > Arctocebus calabarensis. The sequence goes on along the minus strand of CAUYON010010037.1, from coordinate 1,298 downwards.
GAATCCCCCACATTTTCTATTCTTGTGAATTTGGCTAGGAAGCTGACGAGGAGAACCAAGCAGTTTATCAGTCTACTGATAACAGCAATCCTCAGAATTATAGCAGTCACCACTTCTGCAGCCATTGCTGGAATAGCCCTTACTGAATCTGTAACACTGAAAACTTCATATCCAATTGGCATAGGGATGCAGAAAAGTTGTGGGTTACTCAAAAACAAATTGACACAGAAATTCATAATGAGTTAGGTGATTTAGAACAAACAGTAGTTTTGTTAGGAGATCAATTATATAGTTTAGAAAAGCAAATGAAATTGAAATGTGATTGGAATGTTTCTTATTGTGTTACTCCTGTCTTTTATAATGAAATTTTATTTCTTTGGCATAAAGTCAGGAAACATTTGCTAAACCATGAAAATTTAACTACCAATATTATTGAATTACAACATCAGGTATACAACACGTTTGAACAGAAATTAGGACAAATCAATGGAGATGAGATATTGTGAGGTATTTTTGATGGAATTGCCCCACTTAATCCATTAGATAAGATTCATGCCTTGATTGGCACCTCCGCAGCTACTCTGTTCCTGTTTTGCTTCATAATTTTTATACTTTATATCATTTGAAAAAGATCCAACAGATAAAGAAAACTAGTAATCATCATGCTGCTGTCTTTTTGGCTATGACAAGAGTGCAGGCAAATAGTCCTTAATTAGAAAAGGGGGAAAAAATGAAGGGGCACAGTCCTCTGCACCCTTTTAAGGTGAATCAGTCTCATTTGTACTCTTTGAGGTATGAGGCCCTGAGAAGGAACATTTCTAGTACTTGGGCTAGATGTGAGTTTTGGCAATATACTCCCCCAGCTCACAGACGCAGCCTTGCTGAAAAACGTGAGCAGCTATGCTCTAAAGGAAAGAATGTGCCAGAGGACTTCGCCAAGTCAAAGCTGGGGATTAATCACCTACCTGGGACAGTGGGCCATTGCACTTTATTCCCTACTTTAATTTACACAATAACTTTTAGTTAATCATATACAGAAGCAGGCAAACAGAACAGACAACCTAGCGCCTTTGTGGTTTATCTCCATTGTTGTTTATATCCAAACAGGATATTCTTGGATTAAAAGAGTGTGTACATGCTTTGCTGTTAATTAGAAAGGGGGAAATGTAGGGGCACAGTCATCTGTGCCCTTGTAAAGTCAATCAGTTTCTCATTTTGTGAAGGCAAGTTTAAAGTCCTTTGTGAGTTAAGAAGGAAAAAATCCTGGTGAGATTCTCCAGGCTACTCTCTTAAGACAA
>CAUYON010010035.1:0-15569 GCA_963573935.1 Arctocebus calabarensis | reverse complement strand
GTGTGAATGTTACGTGTTGAGAGAGGGTATGACTCAAAGAATGTAGCGTCTGAGAAAAAAAGACGTAAATTGCTATACTCCATTACATTTAGGTAATATCCAGAGGGTGGGTGGAGAGAGGGTAAATGGTGGGATCACACTTATGGTGCATCTTAGAAGGGACAGGTGAAACCTACTAAATGCAGAACACAAATGTTTTCACATAATAAATGAGAAAATCTCATGAAGCTTATTTTGAACAGTGGGATGAAAATATTTCAGATTGTATATAAAGCCCATACATTATACCCCATGATTGCACTAATGTACACAGATATGATTTAATAAATAAAAAAAGAAAAGAAAAGAAAAAGGAAAAAAAAGAACCACAAACCAGAACAGGTAGACAAAACCAGGCTCCTTTCCTATTTTTTATTGTAAAAAAAATACAATAAAATATTCAAAGAAATCCCTTTAGAAATTGCCCATTCAAATTAATGTTTCACTCAAGCAACTTTTAACTGAAAGTTCAGTGTCACTCACAAATGAAAAAAATTGAAGGCCAAAATGGTTCTTTCTGTATTGCAAAAAGAGATGTAGAAACGATATTAAATTCAGGGTATTATTGGGTACCTTTCAGTATCAAAAGATGAACTCTAGTTTTTGTTTGGTTTTAAAACTTGCTCAATTTTTGTTGGCCTAGGGTGATTTGACTGTTAATTGACACATAAAGGGTTTGTGTCTATTTACATGTAATATACACCTCTACATAACAAATTCTGTGCATCCTCTTGTTAGCCGCTGTAATACCAACCAGACATAGCTGAGTTCCTCCTCCCCATCTCAACTCTACTTATCTTGAAGAAGCTGGAACCCCTCGTGCCTGTGGACAAAAGTTTTCCCTCCTGACTTAAACAGTTAAAACTGGTGGGATCCAAGATGGCAGCTCACATGACCTCTGAAGAACCTCTAAGTTCATGATTACCACATTCCATAATAAATGACACTCTCTCAGCGCCATGACAGTTGACCCTCCTCATGGTTATGGCCAGAAGAGACAGTAAAAGGACAAAGACCAGGCAGTGTTCCGGTTCTGAGAAATTTTCCAACCATTCCCAGAAAAGACATGATCATTCCACCCTCTGCTTTTAATACCCAAACCTTTCATTAAAAGAAATGTTGCATTTTAACTCCCTCACCTCTCACTTGACAAGAAGCTGATTTGCCACCACCCTTCCATTTCTCCATTCCTTGGTCAACTGAGTAAAGCTTGACTGGCTTAAAACTCTCAGTTTCAGGAAAATGGACATTTAATAGGAACAGGAAAGAATCCTACCTTTTAAGGGGAGAGGGAGGGAAGGGGAGGAGGAGGATAGGTGGAGGGAGGGTAATTGACGGGACCACACCTATGGTGCATCTTACAAGGGTATATGTGAAATTTACTAAATGTAAAATATAAATGTCGTAACACACTAACTAAGAAATGCCATGAAGGCTATGTTAACCAGTTTGATGAAAATATTTCAAATGATATATAAAACCAGCACATTGTACCCCATGATCCCATTAATGTACACAGCTATGATTTAATAAATAAGTAAATAAATTAGAATCCCACCTTCTAGGGAAGAGCCATTACGTTGCTAACAAACTGCCTTTCTCCTCCCATTAGCTTATATGAGGATCATCTATTACGTTCTCTTGTTCCACTCCACATTCTAAAATTAATGTTTCTGCTTTCCTCATAATCTAAAAGTCCACAAAACATATACAACTAACAAAATCTAAACATTCCAAATTATGAACAAATTACAGTAGCATTGTATTCATAGCTCAAAAATATTCCAAAAGTTTAACCTCTGTGACGGTTTTCCTTCGAGTAGTTGCTACACTTTGTAAGATATCACTCATCTCAGGAGGTAACTTTACTCTGCGTGCCGTTTTCTGAAAGCTGTGTTTAGACAGAGAATGTCCTCGCCAAATTATTTGTTGCCTTTTGCTGTCTAAAGTCGCTTTCTTCTTAATTCAGAATCTCGTGTTTTAATTTCATATTATTCATTCCTTTACTTTTACGTACAGCTTCTATTTTTCTAAAATTTATTCTTTTGTCTCTTGCCATTCTGGTAAGTTTTCAAGGATTTTAAAACAAACAGAAACTACAATTTTAACTGTTACTAATTTCTTAACCCCCTTCCCCCATCCGCATGCTTGTATTATTATAAGCACATCTTAGCACTTCCCCACTCAATCAACCTGTCAACTTCTGCCAAAATGTTTTTCTTTCAAATTCTTGTCCCTATTTTGTCTCTTTTTTGTAGGGAAATCTCTACTAGCTGACTCCATTTCAAGTCTACATTTCTCTCCCTTATCATTATACTGAGTATAATCTTCTCTACCATTCCAAAACTATTTCTCCCCATCGTCCTGAATGTGTTTTCCACTTCAAGCAAGCGTATCTTGCTGTTAGCAGACTTGGCAGGACGACCCTTGCCTCTGGGAGGTTTTTAGTGTTGTTGTTCTTCTCTGGAATGTTCTTTGACTTACTTATAGTTCAAGAGCTGTCTTCCTCTTGAAAACTTTTCTTATTGCCTTAACATCTAATTTTTCTCTTGCTTACATATTCTCTTAAATCACCAGTCATTGCAAGTAATTTGTCCTTAATCAAACTGGTAACCCATCACTTTAAAAAAGGGGGCCAAAAAAAGAAAAAAAGATTACACAGATTCACGGGTGCTGTGAGCAATCTTCAAAGCATAAAGTTCTAATATGGAAAGACAAAAGTATAAACGTGTTCATTGTTCTGTTTTCTGTGACAAGAGCTCACCAATATCCTAAATGTCCCTCAGTAAAATGTCAATTAAATAAATTCTAGTTCACTTATGCTATGTTGGCGAGGTAAGAAATATTTTGATCTTAGAGAATACCCACACTATGTTGTGAAATAGGAAAAACAAGGCCCACAGCAACATATATTAAAAACTGGCTGCATTTTAATAAAAGCATAAAGAGTAGAAAGACAGTCCCTGGATGAATACCAATTACTAGGACTGGGGGGGAGGGTAGAACATTGAAGACGGGGCAGAGAAGGTGCAAGCAAAATGGAAAACCACACGTGATGCACATTTGCCCCTAACGTTTGGTTTCACTCCCCTTTTGTGTGGATGGAATTTGAACTTCCTAGCATTCTTGTGGTTAGGTGGAGCCTTGAGACTAGCTCGGTGAGATGGAGACTTGTGACTAGTTCCGACCAATCGGTTGTGAACAGAAGTAGAGTTGGCCAGAGCAGGTGATGGCCAGCTAGAAAGTTACAGAGTTTCCTTTCTGCTGCTGCAGTGATTAGGAAAGTGAGTTGACACAGAGCTGCCCTCCCTGGGTTCCTGAGAGTCTGTGGAAGTTTTGAAATCTGAGGCCTCTGATCAATCATACTAGGTCCTGGGAAACGCGGGAGAAACGAACTTTTCTTGCATTGTGCTACTGAAATTTCAGAGTTGTTTGTTACTCTGGCATAGTCTCAGCTAGCCTAACAGACATGGCACGAATGACGTAAAATGTTTTCTATACTTTTATTTCATGGAGGCTCGTGGTTGAAAATTCCGATAACATGAAAAAGCTGTTAAAAATAAACAAATCTTGCCTCACAGTTCCATTCCCCAGAAGCAACTAATCTCGTGCTTTTAGCAGATGTTATGGTACTCAACTGTGTGACACTAAATGCTATACTGCTGTTCCATCATTTATCAGTTTTAAACACAACTCTCCATTATGGTAAATCAGGATTCTGCTCTCCTATATCACAATCAGCGCCTGCCTGAGAAGGTGTGCGCCTGACAACCAGCGCTCGGGGAGCCAGACTGTGGTGAGTAGGGTGACTCACCACTCAGGACAAAGATTCCGCTTGATTCCATTTGTCAGCCCAGCAGCTCACTCCTGCCCTCCTCCTTCCCCAAGTCAAGAAATAGTCTGGTTTTAAAGTCTCCAGAGGAATGCATCTCCGAGATTCTGCACCAGGAGAGGAGAAGTGCTCGCCAATGCTCCGGGAGCGAGGATAGACCTGTGAGTCTGCTTTTTGCTCACATTTTCACTTAATCCTCTGGTCTGTATCTCCACGACCTTTGCAGAAGTTGGTGCCTATATCTTCCCATCCTTTGCCAAGTTCTGCAGAGAAAACTCAGCTTGCTTTTCTACGATATCCCTTCCATGACACCTTCAGGTGCAACCTTCTTTTAAATCAGTTTCTGCTCCTCTATCAAATTTCAAACTTCCAAATACTGGTTGACACCTCTGACCTGCTCTCTCCTCCTCCAACTCTTTGTCCTTGAGATCTGTTCCAGTTTTATTTCCTTATCATTATTTTAGTACGGTATTGAAAGGAAGCAGATAGGAACACTGTGTCACTTCTACTACGTTTATTCAGAAGACAAATATAAAATTTTAAATGAAATAACTACAAGGAAAATTGCAAGCTCTCTGAGGACAGACCTCACACTCCATTTGACCAACAGCACCTACTTCAGCAAGGGACAGATAGGAAGGGACAGACAGGGGTCACTCGGGGAGAAGAGTTTTTAGGCCCAATATTCACTGCAATATGTTGCCATTTCAAAAACTAGAACAAAGAATTTCTAATTCACTGTGATTGGGCCTCTTTCTGGAGCCATTTACCGTAAATTTGACCAGATCTCCTCCCACTCATTCTTCTATTTGTTTTCTTTCAGGATAAAAAAAGAACATTTTGTTTAGTCTTTTTCTTCTGCAGACGTATACGGGTGGGAACTGGAAAAGGGGTTCGGTTACCCTTACTCACGTGGGCTTAAGTGGCCTGGGAACCCACGCACGTGTCCTGCTGAACCCACAGCCTGCAATTCACAGAGCGCAAGGCTGACTTTTTTTCCATCTGTCCCATACTAGATAAATGGATGATAAGTTAAAAATGTTCAGGCAGAACTGTTCTAAAGGGCAGTGGTAGAAGGAGAGGGAAGGGCGCATTTCTCAATGATCAGTTGTTTGCCCCTTTTACCATGGCCTGGTTCTGAGGGACTCAGCAGATGGAGGCATGTGGTTTTAAGTTCACTGAGATCATTGTACTTTTCTCTGCTCACAGCACTCAGATTTAGATATCAGAGTTGCCTAAATGCTTCATCTAAATAAACAGGCCAGCATTGCTGGGGGAGCTCATCGGACTGATGTCTGAGCAGTGGATCCCTCCCCCGTGCCAGTCTCCCCACAAAAGCTTTTATATATGGTTCATGGAGTAATTGTCACCAGGGACTTAGCTTTTTACAAGACGTGGAATCTGTGTTATATAATCCTCCTTCATGAGTCCATAAACAAAGATCTTCTCGAGAAAATTTATAACAAAATTTTATCAAAGGAGAACTTTTGGACTTCAAATTAAAATTCCAGAAAGAACCACAGATTCAGCTGTTTCTTCCTTAGCTTTAATCCCATCCCATCCTATCATTTGGAAAAAAAAAAATAAAAATCACCATTAAGCAATAGCATGCAGTGGGAAAGGGAAGAAAAGGAAAAAAACTAGATAATTGTCTCAACTCCTAGGTAATTAATTCATTTTATTCTTTACAATAATTTTAAAGTATGGAAGAATGAGGAAGATGTCTTCGATTGACTATTTTAAATGGATTTTATAAAGGCCATGTATGGGGGAAAGAAAGTCTTTTTAATAGGTTTTTGTTAAGTATAATGCAATAACAGAAGAAGGATCTGGCATTTGTTTCCTGTCTACTTTGTGCCAGAACTTTGCTATGTTCCTTTCTGGAGATTATTTCCTCTAATCTTCGTGGCAGCCTAGTAAGATAGGTATCATTGTCTTTATTTCACAGATGATGAAACTGAGACCTGGTTTCCAAAGATACTATTTTAATGTAGGATATAGTATTTGAACTCACAACTTTTTAGTTTGAATCATGTGCTGAGACAGGATAGGATAGTGGGGAGAAGGGCACCAATTCTAGATCAAATTGTCTTTGTTGGAATCCTGAGGGCACCTTTCTCAATGACCTTAGGTGCCTTGTGTCAGTTCGGTGCTTTTGTTTTTGAATCAATAAAATGAGATGATAAAATTAATCATCTCATTGGGACACTAGAAATTAAATGAAGTAAGACCTGTAAAGTCTTTAAAAACAATGTTTTGCAAATAGCAAACTCTCAATATATATTACTAATTATTGTATTATTACCTTATCTCTATGTCCCTGAAAATATTTTTCTTATTACTCCTCACATAAAAAATGTAAGAAAACTTATAAATAAATTGGACCTAAAAAGCACAGTCATTCCCCAAAATATCACTTCATACCTAATTGGAAATGAATTTGTCCCAGCATCCAACCAAATTGGAATTACAAAGTAAACGTAGCCATCCTGGTAATCTACATATCCTGAAGGACTTCCAATATCTCTTTCCCACAATCAAGTATTTTTATTTGGTCTAGATACACATATTTTGATCTTTTAATATTTGAGGCATATAAGCTAATTAGGAAATAAAGTTGGCTGACATTATGGAGAGAAAGCACTTTTATGGAGAGTTGCCCATATCAAGAAGAAGAAAAAAGTCTAAAATATCAAACACCGAATCTTCAACATGAGAAGGACCATGGTAGACCAACCTAGAACAATGAAGTTCTGTTCCTATTCTGAAATTCTTCTTTGCTTAATGCATGACAAATTCAAAATGTTCTTACATACATTTAAGTATATTCTTCACATCACTATCTTTTCTCTGTTTGAATAATTCTAATGATGGGGGAGCTCATTGTTTTGGGAGGAGGAAATTAATATTTGAAACTGGACATATTAAGTCAAAAGAATCAAGCAGTCTATAGGAGACTTTAAAGAAAATAAATGTTATGAATTCCACCCCTCTCTGTGGTTGTTGGCTTCCTTGGGTTTGGTTAGACTGAGCATTTATAGTCCGCATGCCATTTTTCCAATCAATGGAATAAAATTGTACCTAAAACTCTCATAAACATTCAAAATGTGCTCTTTTAATGCAATCTTCGAGTTAATGAACATGCAATTAATGGGGCGGGATAATGGGCAGTATGAAAACTAGGAAAAATGAAAGAAAGAAAACACAAAGAGTAGCTTCTAAAGAATTGTCCACTGACAGAAATGTGTTTACATTTACATCTATTTTTCTTGGAAGATAAAATAGACAAGATGCACTCTTACAAAGTATCACATCAGGCACATTCTGTCAGTCAAGGGGTTTTTGTTAAAGGGTACAAAACAAAATATTTTCTCAATTGTCATTTTATCTTCATAAAATCTCTTTTTGGAAATTAAAAATGAGATAAAGATAACTTGCACTATGTACCCTTATTTAAAAACTGTGTGTTGTGTCTAAAGGAATTGACGTCCTGGCTGGAGGGAAATGAGCATGAGCACAGGGCAGGGAGTGGCTGAGGTGAAAGAGGCTGTTGGGAAAGGACTTCAGACAACAGTGTGGAACAGCTGGACAGAGTCAGGGATGAGGGGTGGTAAATCCTCAAATCTAATCTTTAAATCCCTTCTTCTTCCATTCCCACAAATGCTACTGTCCCCCACAGCCAAAACAGCTCATGGAAACTGCCCAAGATTCTGTGTGATACAATGAATCTGTATGCACCTTTAAATTCCTTTAAAATACAGTATAAGGAAATGTTGTTAAGTATCTTGAAGTTAAGAGATACACCATTATTCCTTATGTGCTTTTTTTATCAGCAAGTTTTAAGAACCCATGATCCAGAGACCCAAGTTGTAACACACCTTTTCTCTTTCTTCCTAGTCACTGGCAGAAAAGAAAATAGTAGTTATCAGTTACTTCATGCACACATTCATCAATCTTTGCATTTCATTTACAGCAGCACCGATCCTTCGAACAATTGGACAGGAAAGTAGTTTTATTCCTCCTTTGAAGGTGAAACAATTGTCTTAAAGAAACAAAACAACTGTTATAAGGCTAACACAGCTAATACACAAGAAAACAAGAATTCGAACTCATGTATTTTCCATTATTCCTGACAGCGGCTAATGCTTTGAGAAATCTCTAAAGAGAGATGTGCTTGCTTCAGAGAAAGACTGGTTGAGAATATGTGTGAGGCTTTATTTTTCATTAGCTGATTTTCTTCATATTCAGAAAAAAAAAATAGAAGTGGCTTGAAACAAAGACTATTAGAGTCAGGAATTTCTCCTCAATATTGTAGAGTAGAAAGTTGCCAGCAGCCAATCCCCCCATTAGAAGTATACAGAATTCCCATAGGGAAAAATGTTCAAAAGCAAAAAAAAAAAAAAAAAGGAAAATCCTCAGGAGCCCCCGAAGTGACAACTCAAAACCACAGCCACCAGTAGGAGCTGAAGCCAAATTGCTCACGGAGGTCTCAGAAGTATAGTCTGCAGTTGAGAGAGGCAATGAGGCCACAGGGGAACATAGAGGCTGGAATTAAACTTGGAATCCAGGAACAGTTCACCTGTTTCTGCCACCTAGACTGGAAAAGCATCGGATGCTGGTAGAGAATCTTCCATAATTAAAAAAAGACATGATTCCTTAAATTGAAGGAGCTAACCAAATGCTAATCAGAGAACAAAGATCCACATTTATACATTCTGTGGAGAAACTAGAGAACATTAAATACAAAAGGGAAAGACCGAAAGCCACCCCAAGAAAAAGGCACACTGCCCACACAGAAATACACTAATACCAAACCCTGGTAAGTAAGAATGAAACAATGCTCAGAAGAATTTTGTAACCATGTTTTTTATTATAAAGACTGAAAACAAAAGATAGGCAATAATCGATTTTTTAAAGAAATTAAATAAAGAAAAAGAGAAAGGGCCACTAAAACAGAAAGCTTTTAGGAAAAAAAAGAATAGGCAAAACTCTGGTATGTCTCTGAGAGAAAGTAAAAAGAGATGATAAGGTAATAAATAGATTAATTAATTAATTAACCGCTAAGTAGCCACATTCAACCTAATTACAGAAACAGTAGCAACTATTTTAATTTATAAGAAAATGTAAATGTACCAATCCACTTATATCAGTAGACTGAACATGTTAATGAAATGGATGATTCATTATGAAGGTGAAAATTAGGAAAATTGCTCCAATATGAGGTAAAAATCTATCATATAAAAAATAATTAAGAAACAGCCAAGGTTCTGCCCCTTTAAAAAAATTCAATAGATCCAAGTAGTCTTACAGGAAATTCCCACTAAATTTTTACAAAATCAATTATTGTTAACACTACATACAATATTTCATAACATCAAAATGATAAAATATCCCAAATCATTATTCAATGGGTAGCATAACAATTATATCAAAACCAGGTGAGCACAGATATTTCACAGAAATAGATGACTATTGTTCATTCTTGCTATTAACACACTCCAAAAATTATTAAGTAGAATACTTGAAGATATGGTATATAATATATATTTATATATATACTATAAAGCATATCTATAAATGAAATCAAAGGGTGGAATATCTAAATATTTGATCATTTTAGTGAATGTTAAACATGAAGTGACAAACTATTAACCAATCTTGATTTTTAAATTACAAAATAAAAACAGAATTCAATACAAAAAGACATGTTCTTAACTTCAAAAATTAGCTACAAGAAAGCCACAGAAAATGCTGTCCTCAGTGATGAAACATAGAAAACAACACAAAAAGACAGGGAAAAAACAGACTGTTTCCTCGCACTTCTCTTATTTAAGAGTGTAAAGAAGGCCCTAGATTTTGAAGTAAGACTTAAAGAGATATCAAATACAACATTGGGAAGGAAGAGACAATATGTCCTTATTTGCAGATAATTTCATTACTTATTTTGAAAATGCCACAAGTGAAAACTGGTGTTGGCTAGAGATAGAACACAAAAATTCACCATTTTCTCAAAATTGGACAATGATGTACTAGGAAATTTAGTAAAGAAATAAAGCACACTTATCCAGTAACTGCAAGAAATATGTGGAACAAAGTATAAAATTTGACTTAAAGTCATTTTAAAAATACATGAGTAGGAAAAAAAAACACTTTCCATTTTTTGATAGAAGGAATTGATAATGTAAAATGTCAATTCCCCTCAAACAATATCACTATACATAAAAAAAATATACCATTATAATAATTTCTTAATCATATGGTCTCACATTGACTTGGATGGAAAAGATTTATTGCTTCTCATTATAGGGGACTAAACCTCACTTCCCATCCTTTCCCTAGCTTTGTTTTGGAACAGTTTCTGGGATTGGCAGCACCTCAGACTCCTTGTTTCTGTTGCTTCTTGAACATTTGCTGGCTCCTTTCAGAGATTATATAAGTATGATACTATCTTACTACTGCTTACAATAGCATACAGCTCTTAAAGTAACTCCAATTTAGGTAAACATTCTCTGCAACTTTATACTGTCAAAACTGCGCACCTACAGGAAAGAGGGTCAAAAAGAGAGAAGCCATTCAGAGTGAAGCCTGGGGTCTAACAGCCACCTAAAAACATCACCAGACCCACATCCCCATACATGAGTTCATATAAAACTGAAATGGAAATATTGCTCACCCAGGAATCATATCTCCTCCAACAGTGCCCTGAGAAAATCCAGGCCTCAGAAATTCTCATGCTTTACCAGAACGATATACTCCAGACACAAAGGACCAACAAGTTCAAGAATCACGCCTTGTACAGAAGGGCCCCAGGAGGCCAGCTGGGTCATGTTCCCTCATTTTTGTAGTTGGAAACTAAAACCATCATCAAGATAATTAAATGTTAATGTATTTGATTTAAGGTACAGTGTCCTTCAAACACTTTGTTATAAATATACATAAACAAGTTTGGGTAAAACTGGCTCAGTCTTTCTTAAATTAGGCATTTCCTTCCTTTCTAGGAAGGAAATTTTCAGTGTAGTACCCAAATGGAATTCTTCTTCTTCTTAAAATTTATATGCAACTGGCCAGGACAACATATGGTATACTTTGTAGAAATAAGACAGGATTCTAGAGCCTATCCCCTTTTTCCTCAGTAGTGTATAATTTTAAGAGACAGTAATAATATTGAATGTGTCTGTTTATATATGCATATATACGTACACATAGATTTGTTGGTACCCTACCTTGTTCTGAAACAGAATAATGGCATTACACAAAGTTATATAAAATAGAGCAAGATAGCATAAATTGAAAATAATGAAATATAAAAATTTATGTCACAAATTCCTATGCATTTTGTACCAATGGACAACAAATGTTCAGACAGTTCAGAAAACTCATATCTGTAGCACTTTCATGTAGATTACCTCCCTAGGAGCCCTGGGTGATGAGGTCATCTACCACTCAAAAATGCATTCTAACATGCAGGTCATCATGGGATGTAACCCACTCAGCTTCACAGAATCAAATGTGTACCATGAACAACTCTCAAACTTTTCACACTTTCAGAACCAACTGGATGTATATATTAAAAATTCACAATTTATTATCTGCTATATTCTAGGCACTTTTATATAAATCATTTGTTACTGACAAGGCTCTAAGGTGCTTATCAACAGCCTTATTTGGATTATAAGAAAACTAAATACCAGACCATAAAGTACTCATTCTCCAAAATCTAAATTTAAAAATTGGCTATACAATAAATAGAAACCACCTTGTAGCTATTTTTATACTGTGAGTACTCTCCATTGTCCATTCCTAAGTTCACACTCAGTTGAAAAGTTTCTGCTGTATAAATGAGGTTTAACTTTTCAGCTTAATTATTATGTTTATTACTAATAAACTAAATGTTTATTTAGTAAACATTTTATTCACAATGACATAAAACAAATCTCTATAATAATAATGGTAGATTAACATGAATAACATGGCCTTGCCCCTACCAGCACACCAATCCAGCAATAATTGAAGGAGAAATTCCCTTCACAAGAAAGCCAGAACCTAGCTGAGAGGCTCCTGAACCAAAGGTGAGAATAAAACTACTCATATCAAAACTAGTAGGGAAATTTGAGAGCCCCACTCCCACCCCAGGATGTTTTCATGTGATCAGGACAACTCCCCAGCTTTCAGCTTCTTTCTAGGAAGGGAAACTGGTGAATCACCTGTCCAATGCCTGAACTTTCTAGAATTACCTAAAAGACTAATTTCTGCATTCTTTTTAGTAAAGTATCTCAAGAATGGGGAAAAAAATCCAATGTACCCAATATTATTATGAAACTAACATATAAACAGTTACATGCTTATATGAATGATAAAACACAAAAATAGTATAGCAAGAAGAAGAGGTGAGGAGGGAGGTGGAAGTCAATTAGAGGGAGGAGGGAGGACATCTGGCTGGATCTCACCTAATGTGTACGAGGCAAAGGTTTTCAGAACACCCCATGGGTGAAGGACTCTTCTACAACATGAGCTTTACCTTGTAAGTGAGAACATCATAACCTAAAAATTTGTATCCTCATATTAATTTGAAAAAATAAAATAGAGGATCAAATAAATAAAAAAGGCTAGTTTCTGTCTAGCCTATTCACTTCCTACTGCTATTTGAGGCCAGTGAGAATAGTATGGCAGTTTGGGTAAGCAGTGGCCGTAGTTCACAGTCCCTTCCCCTGGTTCAGCACGGGTGAGAGAAAAACCCCATGTACCAATCTCTACCTGGGGAGGGAAGGAAGCAGCCTCATGTCCACCACACCAGCTTCCCAGGGACCATCTGGAAGACTGGCTTCTGTCTTGCCTGACTTGGAGCACTGTTGAGACCTGCATTAACCAAGTCACCTGTGGGCAGTGAGAACAGAGATATTATTTGGGTTGACAGTCACCATAGCCTCTTAACCTGACTAAGCACAGGGGGAATGGACAAGAATTCCATGTTCTCAGTCTCTCTCTAAGGAGGAAAAGAATATAATACCATATTCCAAACTGCCTAATAGACATACACAGAAAATTCCACCCCAAGGCAACAGAATATGGATTCTTCCCAAATGCACAAAGAATATTCTCTGAAAGAATCACATGTTAGGTCCCAAATATGTCTTAAAAGCTTTAAGATTGAAATCATACCAAACATCTTTTCCAACCACATGGAATAAAATAAAACATAACAGAAGGAACCCAGGGAAATTCCTAAATGTATGGAAATTAACACATTCTTAAACAACCATTGTGTCAAACAAAAAAGTCAAAAGGAACAATATTTCTAGACAAGCAAAAATACAATATACTAAAATTTACTGGATTCAGCAAAAGCAGTACTAAAAGGGATGTTTTCAGTGATAAATACTTATACTAAGAAAGAATAAAGCTCTAAAATAAACAATTTAACTTTATACCTGAAGAAAGTAGAAAAAGAACAAGCTAACTCCAAAGTTAGCAAAAGGAAGGTGATTCGAAAGAGCAAAAATAGATAAAGTAGAGACTAGAAAAACAATGGGGAAAAAAAGTCAAAGCAACAGAAAGTTGAGTTTTTTAAAAGATAAAAATCTACAAATCTTAAGACTCAAGTAAATAAAATCAAACATTAAAGAAAAGATATTACAACTAATGCAAATATACAAATCTTAAGTTAGAGTCAAGTAAATAAGATCAAACATTAAAGAAAATTTGCTACAACTTTTAATAGAGATTTTAAAAAGATCATAAGAGATGATAATACAACAATAAAAGGGATAATCCAGAAGAATTGGATAAATATTCAGAAAGATACAACCTACCAAATTAAACCATAAGGAAATACAAAGTTTGAACAGACCTATAACTAGTAAGGAGATTGAATCTATAATCAAAAAGCCCAGAACCAGATGTCTTCATAGGTAAATTCTGCCAAATGTTTAAAAAAGAACTAATGTCAATTCTCCTCAAATTCTTCCAAAAAATTGAAGAGAAGAGAACCCCTTTCAAACTCATTTTATAAGGCCATCATTACGCTGATAATGGATACCAGGATAATGGACCCAGATTCCATAACAAGACAAACTACAGGTCTATGTTTCTAACGAATATCGGGCAAATATTGGTTTTGCTGATGACTTTATGTATATAACACCAAATGCCCAGGAAACAAAAACAACAACGAACAAGTACAACTATATAAAATTACAAAGCTTCTGCATAACAAAAAGAACAATCAATAGAGTGAAAAGACAGTCTAAAGAATGCAAGAAAATATTCACAAGCCATGTATCAAGTGCGTTGATTTCCAAAATATATATGGAACTCAATAGCAAGTAAAAAAACTAATCATGTGATTTAAAAATGAGATTAAACGAGGGGAGGAGCCAAGATGGCGATCTGTAGCCAGCTTTCCGCAGAGGTTCCCGTCCAGAAGGAGAGTTAGAGGACAGAAACTCAGCAAGAAAGCTGATGGTTTGGATCTGAGCCAAAAGAAAAGGTTGAAGAGTGCACATAAACCCTGTTGGGGCGACCTGAGACCCCCAAGGACACAAACCAAAAGGTACAGAGCACATCAGCAAGCAGACAGGAGTCCCCTCCCCCATGAGAGAGGTTTGCAGTATACTCCATACCTCCATACAAACAAGCGAGCAGAGTTTGGACGTCCTCCCACTCTACCCCATGGGAGAGACCCCCTAAAAACCAGACCTCCTACCCCTACTAGGGTGCCGCAGCGCTCTCCAGCCAGGCATAAAACTGTACATACTCTCTACCTGCAAGTTGGTGTTCCTGGTGTTCCCCTCCACTCTCACCCTGAGGTCTCGGGGCCTGTTCCCCACAGAGTCCAGATTCTTGGAGACTTTCTTGAGGGGTGTGGATGGGTGCAGACTGTTGTTGAACTGTGCAGATTTTCTGGCTCGAGTGGTGAGAGGGGAGAGAGCCGAGAGGAGACCTAGCTGGTGGGAAGGTCTCCTGTGGCACGAGATGCGACTAGCTCCAGGAACAATAGCTGGAGAGCTGTATCCCTGGGGATATTTTGAGGAGACACTCTCAGTCTTCTGGGCAGCCAGGGGATGCGGGCAGCTTCTCGGGTGCCGGCAGAACGGAGGGCAACCAAGGCACATGAGGGATTTGCCTGAGGCGGTACCGGCTGTGACAGAGCACAGGGAGGGGCTGCTTTGCTTAACCTGGCCCTCAGTGGATGAAAGCTGAGACAAAGGGCTGGAACTCACAGACTAAGTAAAACCCATTTGCAGCCCCAGTCTGATCAGGGAAAATAACCTTCACAGAAATAAATTCTGTGAACTTGTTCTGTTCCACCAGCAACATCAATCAGGGACAGGGCTGGAACTGAGTGAATCGCCCCAGCCCCTAGCAAGTACCCAGGTTGTCAGGCCTCACCTCCCCCTGCCAAACAGTGACAGGGAATAGCGGACTGGTTGTGGAGCCACAGACCTCACTGTGACCCAGGCAGGTGCAAATCTCTGGAGCATCTGCTCATTGGAGGAAACTGGATCACAACTGTTACCACTGACTGGGTGTGACAGAGCGGCAAGGTTGAGAAGGAGGCATCAACCTTCCCAGACTAATTTACTTGCTGGGGGGGTGCCCTCCTGAGCTCACAGAGCATTGAAGTGAATTATACAAGAGCTTCCAGCAGATCCCTGCTATCTAGTTGCCAGAGAATTTTTTAACTCTTCCATTTGAGATC
>CAUYON010010034.1:0-53256 GCA_963573935.1 Arctocebus calabarensis | reverse complement strand
GATGAGGGCGGTGTGGGCCGTGAGAGGTCCAGATGAGGGCGGTGTGAGCCGTGAGAGACCCAGATGTGGGCAGTGTGAACCGGGAGAGGCCCAGATGAGGGCCGTGTGAGCGGTGAGAGGCCCAGATGAGGGCGGTGTGAGCCGCGAGAGGCCCAGATGAGGGCGGTGTGAGCCGGGAGAGGCCCAGATGAGGGCAGTGTGAGCCGGGAGAGGCCCAGATGAGGGCAGTGTGAGCCGTGAGAGGCCCAGATGCCGGCGGTGTGAGCCGTGAGAGGCCCAGATGAGGGCGGTGTGGGCCGTGAGAGGTCCAGATGCCTGTCTGTGTGAGCCGTGAGAGGCCCAGATGAGGGCAGTGTGAGCCGCGAGAGGCCCAGATGAGGGCGGTGTGAGCCGTGAGAGACCCAGATGAGGGCGGTGTGGGCCGTGAGAGGTCCAGATGAGGGCGGTGTGAGCCGTGAGAGACCCAGATGTGGGCAGTGTGAACCGTGAGAGGCCCAGATGAGGGCAGTGTGAGCCGTGAGAGGCCCAGATGAGGGCAGTGTGAGCCGTGAGAGGCCCAGATGTGGGCGGTGTGAGCCGTGAGAGGCCCAGATGTGGGCAGTGTGAGCCGTGAGAGGCCCAGATGCCGGTCTGTGTGAACCGTGAGAGGCCCAGATGAGGGCAGTGTGAGCTGTGAGAGGCCCAGATGAGGGCAGTGTGAGCCGTGAGAGGCCCAGATGAGGGCGGTGTGAGCCGTGAGAGGCCCAGATGCAGGTCTGTGTGAGCCGTGAGAGGCCCAGATGTTGCCCACCCTCGTGAGCCATCTGAGGCTGAGTTGCTGGGCGCTCCCTCCCCAGTGGCCCACCCACACTGAGCATTGCTGAGAGGAGACAGGTCCCACAGACTGGTTGACCCAAGGTCGGACAAATCCAACAGCTACTGGAACAGAAACTGGTTCTGCAGCAGCTCCAGGCTGCTCGCCCTGGTGGAGTGGGAGCAGAGCCGCCTGCTGCACAGCACACGGGCTGGAGGCCGCGCTCCAACGGGCAGGGGACTGTGGGCACCACTGCAAGCAGCGTCCACCCAGAACTACGGCCCCTACCCAGACCTGGTTATGGTGCCGCCTGCGTCTCCTGAGTCTCCGCCGGTGGCCTGTGCCATGAACGAGCAAGAGCTGGTGCCTGTGTCCTGTGGCAGTGAGGGGACCCCAACTGGGGCTCGGTCCTCATGAGGCAGAGGGGGCTCCATTAGGACACTGCTGCTGACTGGCTTAGACAGATACCTGTGGAGCCACCGGCTGGTGAACAACATCTGGGCAACAGGGTGGCCCAGTGACAGGAGACCTGTCTCACCTCTCCCTCCTCCCTGCGCATGGCCCTGGCATCCTGCAGGACACCTGCACCTCGCCCTGCTGCTACCAGCTGGCCCTGCCGGCCTCCCGCCACGTTGACCCTCAGGAAGCCACGACTCAGGCTGGCCTGTCCTTCTTCCAGAGCTGCTCCGACAACTCAGCCCCCCACATCTGCCACCAGCTTTTGGAGCGAGGAGACAGCGTGGAGTCTGGGCCGCTGCCCCTCCCCCGACACCCCCAGCATAAGTGCATCCCCCACCAGCGGCCTCTGCGCCACTTGGACCAGTAGGTTCAAGACAGTTAGGAGCCCACTGTGACATCTCCTCTTCGAGCGTGGGTCCGGCCACCCAGTGTGGAAGGACAGCTCCGTGAGCTCTGTGGGTGTGGCCGTGCCTGGGGAGCCCTTTCCCCACCTCCGGTCAAGTGGTGGGGCCGAGATGTGGCTAAAGGGGATTTTGCTGGAAAAAAAAAAGGGTTGCTATAGTGAAAGTCATTTTGTATTTGTAGAAAGTCAAAGAAAATCAGGAAAGATATCATAGCTATGGTTTTGCCCCCAGATTTATGCGTGTGTGTGTGTGTGTGTGTGTGTATTCCTTGATTCTTCCTTTCAGGGTCTTCCAGGTTCATGCAAGACTGTTAACATACATGTATACATATACCATATACCTATTCACTACTAAATGGAAAAGAGTAATTAAAACATGGTTTGGAATGCTTTTATTTTTAGTGAAACTCGAAAATGCTGAATCAACTGTGTTACATTATTTCTATAGATTATAGCTTTGTATAACACTTATAAAAAAGAGAAAAGAAGAGGAAGCAAAAGAAAATAAACAATATTAAAAGATGATTACAAGGAAGAAAGAACCTCATTTTCCCTTTATATGAACTCAGCAAACACGTGAATCTGACCTATGATCCTTCACATGTTCCTTCTCCACCAATCTAAAATTTTAAAAAGAAAGAATAGTAAAAAGACATCTTTAATCCAGATACGTTGATCAAAGAAAGCCCTGCTTAAGTCTCAGTTGGAAACTTCAATGTGCATTTCTTCATTTGCTGTTCGTAGTGTTTGTCAAATTTTTCATTCAGCGCTACTGTGAAGTGATTCTTCCAGTCTCCTATGACTCCTGTAACAAAAGAGGAAGAACAATAAATAATAAGGCCCTAAAACAGAATCCTGAGGTTTTTCTAACATTCATCACTTTCATTAACACTTCAATATGATTCTTGCAATTCTTTTTTTAGAAGACAATGTATACTGTAAATAATATACCACTGAACTTACAAAAATGGATTTATCCTGATTTGTCAAATAAAAAAAAAATTCTGATCCTTTTCTCTTATGTTACCTCACTCAATTTTTCTTCTGGAATTTACCCCTAAAATGTTGGAATTTCCACATAAGCCATGTTTTCCCACTCCTGAAATATTAAAAATCATCTTAAGGTGATAACACTCAAATCCTGTCTTACGGTCCATATCCAACTGGCTGGGTGACATTGCCACCTGGATGCTTTCCAAGTGTTATAAATTTAATTAGTTAAAAAACTAATTTTCTAGGCCAGCCAAGGTGGTTCACCCCTGTAATCCTAGCACTCTGGGAGGCCAAGGCAGGTGGATTGCTTGAGCTCACAGGTTGGAGACCAGGCTGAGCAAGAGCAAGACCCCATCTCTAAAAATATCCAGGCGTTACGGTGGGCACTTACAGTGCTAGCTACTCGGGAGGCTGAGGCAAGAGAATGGTTTGAGCCCAAGAGTTTGAGGTTGATGTAAACTATAACACTACAGCACTCTACCAAGGGTGACAAAGTGAGACTCTGTCTCAAAATAATAATAATAATAATAATTTTCTTCCACACCAAACTGTGTTTTCTCTATGTATTTTTTCATAACCTGGTTAGTAGCAATACCAGGTATTTAAGGCATAAATGTGGAAGTTATTTCCTGAACCACAAAATCTAATTCATTATTTATATTCAAGATTTTTTTTTTGAGACAGAATCTCACTTTGTTGCCCCAGAGGACTATGGCATCATAGCTCACAGCAACCTCAAACTCTGGGGTTCAAGTGATCCTCTTGCCTCAGCCTAGGACTACAGTCTCGCACCACCCACCTGGCTAGTTTTTCTATTAGCAGAGATCGGGTCTTGCACTTGCTCAGGCTGGTATCAAGTTCCTGAGCTCAAGAGACCCTCCTGCCTTGGCCTCCGAGTGCTGGAATTACAGGTGTGAGCACCACTTTGCACACATCGCCACCCACCCACTTCTGCCCACACCAGGTGGAGAGTGTTTCCACCTCAGCCATTACAGACCTAGCAGGTACTGCCTTTTGCTCTCCATCGTACACCCAACACTCCTGTTGTAGAAGAATATCACCCTCCTTTCTAAACTAGTCAGGAGTTCATTTGCCTCCTTGCCCAAGGACCCTTAAATTTTCTCATTAAATTAACCCTAGAGCAAAAGATAGAAAATAGGTACCCCGAAAATCAAATAGGGCTTGACCTTTAGCAGTAAGCCATCCCTTGCAAGCATAATGATTATTTTAAGTCTTTTGTTTTACCTTAACTATAAAAGAATATAGAAAGCCTGAGAGTAGATAATAAAAATATAATCTAACACTTGACTCTTCTCAGTGGCTCCTTGTTTTTACCAGTGGCATGCTTGCTATCCCATTATTTTACAAATTGCCTCCCTCTCACTGACAGTATGTTTGGATGAACAAGATTTTCTCTCTTCTGTTTTTGCTGCCTCACATACCAGTACAGCAGATGTCTCAGTATTCTGCTACACCCCTTTAGATTCGTAAAAACTGACTATCTCCAGGTCTCCTCAGGCCAGGCCTTCTTCCAAACAGAATTTCACCTCCTTGTGTTTTGATAATTTGTTAACGAAGGTGTATTTGAATTCCTACCTTTGCCACTTGATCTTAAAAAATTGTCTGTCTCTTGTTCAAGGACATGCTAATTGTTAAGCTTGTTTCCTCATTTCAAGATAGAACTTTTCTCTCAAGTTTCTAGGTAGAACTTAAAAAGACAAAAAGACAGAAGCCACATAGGCTTTGTCACGAAGGTTTGCAGAGTGTGGTAGTGAGGGTGTCTGCCGGTCAACAAAGACTCACAATTTAGTAGCGGTGTTTGATGTGCCTGCACAATTGGAAACTCGGTAGAGAGGGTAATCCACGTCAGAGAGGAACACGTGAAGAGACACAAGTGGTCCACAGACAAGGGCAGGCCTCACTGGGTTTTTGCCTGCAGCCATGTCAGCTTGCACCTTCCTGTAACGGGACACACACCACAGACTTTCTTACCCTTTCTCATGAAGGGTGACACCTGATGGTTCATCACCTCTGAGGGCAGAGTCGTGTAGTTCGTGTATTTGTTGTTCTTCATCTCCTCGAATGAGGTATGTTGTATAATTTTGTTCACGAGCTCCTCTGATGGCTTCCTCTCTAGGAACTGAAACAATTTCATCACCTCTTTTCTGATATCCTAGGGAGAAAAATAATGCCTTGAGAATCAAATAGCTAAAATTGAATAAATAGCTATTTGGATAAAAAATGAAAAACAAACAAACAAAAAAAACCCCTCTTCTCCACTGAAAGTGTATTTTTTTTCCCCAGGCATGGTCTCGCTCTGTCACCAAGTCTGGAGTGCAGTGGCACAATCACAGCTCACTGCAGTCTTGAACTCTTGGACCCAAGAAATCCTTCTGCCTCAGTTTCTGGAGTAGATAGGAGTACAGGTGCATGCCACCATGCTTAGCTAATTATTAAAAACTTTTTATAGAGACAGTGTCTTTATGTGTTATCCAGGCTGATCTCAAACTTGTAGCCTCAAACAATCATCCCATCTCAGCCTCCCAAAGTGCTGAGATTACAGGCGTGAAACCCCAGGTCCAGCCTTTTAAAATGGATATAAAAGATACTTCAAAGATCATTCGAAGAACTAAATGAACTGGTGTTTGTTAATGCTTATTATCAATCTGGCAAGTGTGAAATGAGAACCCCAATGAAGATTTTTATTTTGAATCACTCTGATTGCTAATAAAGCTAAAGACAAACTAGGTGATGAGGAAATTTTAATCCCATCACACTTTTCAAGCTACCATTTCTGCACTGTCTTTACTCATCCATCTGAGTGGATGTAACACCTAACCACTCTGTCCTGCATACCTGTTACTCTTTATCAAGTATTTTATTTATCTCAATGTGCTACATTGTGCAGAATTTACTTTCACTTTGCCAATTCATCTTGTAACCCTGTCTACTTTGTTATGTAACTATTCTTAATGTTCTATGTTTAAAATTTTTTTGTATTTTTAGAAATTCTATTTGGCCATTTTTTTGTCAAATTTGCCCTGTCAATTTTAATAGCTGCCAGTTTATTTGAAGTTGTTAAATTTTCATCTTTTATTTCTTTAAACATATTAAGCATAATTATTTTATAATTCCTATCTGATAATTCTGATATGTATAGATTTGAAGACTAGGTGATTTATTGGTGATTCCCTGCATGCGCCGCGCGTGTTGTTATTTCATTAACTAAATTTCTTTAAAATTTGTATTTTGGGAATTTTTTAAAACTTGAGTTTAAATTGTTTTTAACAGAATAAATTTATTTGCTAGTGTCAAATCTGTGCTAAAATAATGAGATTATTGCAGTCTTTTCTTTTAAAACGTTTGGAGGTAGTTTTCATCCTTTATTTAAATGAAGATTTCTGTATCCAGAACACTATCAGACACTCACATCTTAGAAGCTACCAACTGCCCATGTGTCTCCAGCCTCTCACCTTTTTCATGTCTTCGTATAAAAGGAATAACACATGTGGATTCATTCTCTTTTCCCACCAAGATTTTGCATGTTTATACCAGGAGCCATAGGGAACTAAAATTAGAGAGAAAAACAACATAAAGGCATTAGTTCATCTTAATAGGGATTGAAAACAGGTTTTCAAACAATAACAACAAACGAATTGAAATGAACGATCATGAAATAAGAACTGATGGGTCAGCTGCAGGTTGTAAGCAAAGTTCTCTGCAGCAAGAGAAGCAAAGGGTGTTGGTTAAACCAAGTACAGAAACACAGAAACACAATGTCAAAGTGTACCATTATGACATGGTTTCAGACAAAGAAAAGTAAGGAGCATCCTCTTCTCAACATTTTGACTCAGAGCTCCTGAGAACACTTTTTAAACTGGTGTGTTGTGCGTGCGTGCACACATGTGCAAAATCAGGTTTTTACTGAATGGAGTTGAGTGACTTAAACTATCAATGGTCTTATAGCAAGAAGAGCTAAGTCTAGCTCTCAAATGTTCCATTTAAAGACGAACTGTGGCAGCTGAGGTCTGTAACTCCATGAGTGCTTTTTATGTTGCAGAGGGTAAGGGCATTTTCTTAGGGACCTTGGTTTCGTTCTGACTCCAGAAAATTTGAACATTTTGGAGATGATATGAAAGGAACAAATGTTCTTTCTTCCCTTTCATTTCTTTCTCTTCTGTCACCCACACAAAAATATTTCATCCAGTTTAAAGCTGACAAAATACAATGACACAAGAGCTAAAGGACTCTGCTCTGTGTTAACTCACTGGTTACTTCCTTGAGTCTTTGACCCTAGTGAGCAATTCTCCTAAGAAAACACTTCCCCGTGGTATTTATAGTGATCTTATTCATCATTTTTGTAGAGATGCAATATTATTTTTCTCAGCCCTACATTGTGAGGCTTGTGTTTTACGACTGACACTGCGGCATAATTTTTCCTGAAATGTAGCAGGAAACACATATACCTTACTTTTATTGAGTTAATGCTACCTTCTGTGCATGTGAATGCAGCATTATTATGTTTGCTTGCATTCACCAGTACAGGGTGAGAAGGCCCTTCTTTAGTGAACGCTGCCGTTTCCCACACCCCATTCCTCAAATCTGAGCACCCAGTTGCTACAGAGTCAAAACTTCCCGGAATATCTGCTCAAGTAATTCTTGATGCTTTTGAGAGATCTGGTTGAAATCTCTGCATAGCAAGAGGAAGGATTTCATGCATACTCCAACTTCTTTGTGAATGCTGGCTTCGTATTGCATGTGGCATTTTGGGGGAAACAAACAGACATTTTGTGTTCTCTGTTCTCTCCCACATTCCTTGTTTAATTGAGTTGTAATGACGTGTTGTGAAATGCTCTTCCGGTAAAAATAGACAAGGCAGAGAAGTGGAAACTGAGTCTTGATCTTAAAGAGGAAAACTGCTATTTCAAACTCAACTCTGCCATACTCCCATTTTTTATTTTAAGGTATTGCACTGGAACATCTAAGTTATGCAATTTTCCATCTACATCTGGAAACCTTGTGCTTATTCTGAACCTCGAGAGCTTGTAGGACTTCTGACTTTTGATGACAAATCAGGATAACATAACCAGAATAAATGAAAATTTTGCTCAGAGATATCTTCTCTTGTATCACTTACTTGAAAATAAATCTGAGATAAAAAGCTGCTCTTACCTTGTCCCTCCATGAATTTCTCCACAAACTCTTCAAAGGATCCAGGATTTGGGTGTCCTCTTGCCATAAGAAAAAAATAATAAAAAGAAACAGCCACATCCTTTGCATTCCGGCAAAGGTAGATCATCTAAGAAGATGGAATAGTGTATTAAGCCACCTCATATTATTTCAAAAAGTCTCAAGACTTAAAAAGAAAGCATTTATGTTTTCAACTATAAGGTAATACATGTCCATTGTACAAAATGTGCAAAATATAAAAGATTATTTTAAAAAACTCTTCAGGAACCTGAGGTGACAGCTGCTTTTATAACACTGTTCAACGTTCAATGTTTGTTCTGTTTATGCCAGTTTTTACATACATTATCTCATTTGAATGTTATAAATTTATAAATATAAATTGAGTAGTTAGATTAGTTATTATCACTCTTTTTTTTTTTTTTCAGGAAAGAGGGTCCTGCCCTGCCCAGGGTGAAGGCTGGAGTGCAGGGGCTGGGTCACAGCTCACTACAGCCTCAACCTTCCAGGCTCCATGGTCCGATCCTCCCACCTGAGCCTCTTGAGTAGCTGGGACTACAGTCTGGATCTTTTTTTTTTTTTTTTTTTTTTTTTGGATTCCTGCAGGGACAAGGACTAGTTCCCTCTTATCCAGGCTGGTCTTGACCTTCTGACTTCCCAAAGCACTGAGAGTACAGATGAGAGCTGCCCCACCTGGCCCCAGTTTATCAGGGAAGAAACTAAACTGATGTGCAGCCAGAATACACCACTGAGAGTAAGTCAGGAGAGCAAACCGTCTGCAGACAGCCGGCAGCGCTATCCTCTGGTCTATTTATCACATTCCTGTTATTTAATGTCCCTCTTCTCCAATCTCAGAAAGGCCTCGAGCACATCAGCCTCAGCCACTCCTCATACTTACTACTTTTGTCTTTGCTACTTTTGCAACTTTGCTACTTTTGTCGCTTTCTTCCTTTTTCCCTTGTAGTTTCTGGTCCACCACTCTAAATGCACTTTTACAAATATTTTTAAACTATGTGCCTCCTTGTTCCCCCATTAATAACCCTAGAAGTATTCCAAATATGAATCCATCCAACTGTCTCCTACTCCTTCATGACCTCTGAGATGTAAGGAGTCTTGTGAAGACTTAGCTTTTGCAAATGCATGGTGCTTACTTTCATTTGAAAAGTAAAAAGTTAACGGTAAGCCTGCACCCATTCTCCAAAGGAACAAAGTGGCCTGGGAAAATATCTTTAAAAAATGGGAATGACGCCTGTCCCAAATGACACACAAGTAACTGGTGCGTGCTGATAAGATGCCCTTATGAGCAGAATGACTCCAACAGGATGTATATGGTCTGTCTAGGACTATTTACGATAAAAACAAACATCGCAATGTTTGGAATTTTAAGCCATTGAACTCTGAAAAATGTCCAGTCCATCATGTCACATCAGAGACCAACATGGAATGTTTCTGACTATGGCAGATCATCTTTCTATCAGGGAGAGCTGTATACAGTGCTTCTTACCCTCACGTCTGCAGGGCGGGTCACAGGCCACCCACAGAGTCAGAGAGGGCGCGGTACGGCATTCATGGTCCCAGACTTTATATTTTGCCTATACTTTGGAGCTTTATATGACATTCTTCCCGGAGAGCAAACTGATCATCTAAATTTTCCACTTTATGTGCCTATAACACCTCATTACCACTGGAGCAGAGTCCAAACTTCGTAATTTAGCTTCTAAGGTTTCACGTGGTCAAGCGTCAGCTTATCTCTCTTCGCTCATCCAGCAAAATATGTATAGTTAACATTTCAGCCACGCTGACTGGATTTCATATCCCCCCCACCTGCCACCCCTTGTGTTGTCTCTGCGTTTTACACAGACTAACTCCTAGGCAGCCTTCAAATGTCAGCTCAGAAGACGCCGTCCCCACCCCCAGAGCCTGACTTCGAATTCTCCTGGTGGACCCACGAACCTCCTGCATTATCTGTTCCCTTGTCCTTTCCTCCAGTGTGCCGTGTCAAGGTTCGCATGTGATAAGCACTCCATAAATAATTACCCCATATTTATCCCATTATTCCTTTTCTGATTCATTTACGTGCCTCCTGCTGCCAAGTACAATATTTTGTAAAAGGAGGACACCCAACACAAGTAGTAATAACAACAAATGCAAAAGTAACTACTGTTTTTGGTTCATTATATATACTGGGAGGTGTGTCACCACCACCACCACCACCCCCCGTACAAGCATTTTTTCATCTAATACTCACAGATTCCATGAGGAAGATGATATTGTCTTTCTCAGATGTGAAGGCTGAGGCTTAGTGAGTTTCCCTGGTTTTCTAAGAGCTATATTGGGCAAATGGCCAAGGTGGAATTACAATCTACACTATGACTGTTCTGCCTATATTCCACAGTTATTAAATGTTTACAGACTCAGTGAAATAACAAAATAAATGGGTGTGCATGACACGCAGTTCAGATGCCATCTGATCAGATCACTCGACACGGTCTCGGGGATGGACAAAGTTCTGGCAACATGTGGCTCTGGATGGGTTACCTTGCAGTTCTTTTCCCAAAATGAGGCTGGAAGAAGTTCAGGTGGTAAATGGGTCTTCACTAGTCTAGGAGATGCCTTCTCATCTAACTTTTTTACTCCTGATATTAAAAAATTATAAGTTAAACAACATTAAAAATTATAAATATTTATATGGATTTCTAAAAATATTTCAAAAACAGAAGTAACTTTAAGATTCTATATTGTGTTCATGATAATAATATATACTGACTATAAAAGAAGTATAGGTAGGAGGAAATACAGAGAAAAAAATAAGCTTAAATGAAATTTTACCTCCTGGGAAAAATCATATTAACTTTTTAGAAAGTAAGCTTCTGCACAAATATACCCCACTTCACAGACACCCCAATACTACATGCAGAGGTAAAACTTTAGACATCTTCTGAATACCTTTTTTCCCTCAATGTATTAATTCAACCTGCAATGTTAAGAAATATCCAAAAATGTACAATGACTTCATAGTGTTATTATATGACTTTTTAACTAGTTTTTATTGATTAACATTCAGGCTATTTCTAATTTCTGATAATATTAAAAAGTCTGTGATGAATATCTTTTTGTAAATATCCTTGAAATATTTATGGGTATTTTCCCAGTATTTAAAACATTATGGGCTCGGCACCTGTGGCTCAACAGGCTAAGGCGCCAGCCATGTACAACAGAGCTGTTGGGTTTGAATCCAGCCCGGGCCCACCAAACAACAATGATGGCTGCAACCAAAAAATGGCCAGGCATTGTGGCGGGGACCTGTAGTCCCAGCTACTTGGGAGACGGAGACAGGAGACTCGCTTGAGCTCAGGAATTGGAGGTTGCTGTGAGCTGTGATGCCACAGCACTCTATCCAGGGTGACAGCTTGAGGCTCTGTCTCCAAAAAAAAACAAAACATTATGACATTCAGCACACAGAGAAATAAATGTTCACATACAGTGAAGCTCTGGTGAAGACTTACAAAACCTGCCTTTATTCACTCTGTTCCAGACACATGTTAAACCATTAGCCCTGTGAAGACTTAACTAGAAATGTATGTGCTCTCTCACACGTAGAACTTAATCCTGACCAATGCTCTTGCTGATGGCTCCCCGCTGGCACCGTCTCACGCGCACCTTGGCACACACACACTCCACTTGTAAACCACCTGGGGCATTACCATTCATGGTGGCAGTATCGTCTCTGCATTCCAGGTAAGGGACTCGATCAAAAATCGCTTCTTTGCACTTTTCCATATCACCTTCGTTATAGATCATGTATATGATTTCACTAACCCAGGTTGTGCCTGTAAAAATTTTAAAAAATCTTATTTTCTTGCTGACCATTTAGGGTTGATGATGCTGTTACACTGGTACCTTCCTATTATGAAAGGTACCAGTGTAATGTTATTTGAAGGGGGTCCGAATAGCCACAAGATTCAAGAAACACTTTTCATAATTTCATATTTTATTAGGGCCCTAAACACCCTCAATAAATTAGGACAAGTGTTTCAGTAAGGCGCACCTGAGAGACGTGCTCAAGTTTGCCCGTGATGGATTGTGCAAGCTGATATCAGGTATGGACTTCAATTTGTATGTCTAGAAAGTAAGGTGGCTTGAGTAGCAGGAAAGGCACAGGGGCATGCCTCAATCACAAACTTTACTTATTTATGCCTTAGACTGTGTCCTAGTGCAGACAGCATGGAAAAGAGAACATCTAATCCCTGTCCTGTAGTGGCCATTAACATTGTCCAATATCTGCTGTAACATAGCAGGTGGGAGGTGTGAGTGTCTGACAGGAGCAATGTGTGAGGGAAGGTGCTGCTGCAAGGTAATGCTTTGGCAAGAAATGCCATCAAGGCTCGGAGGTTGCTGTGAGCTCTATCCAGGGTGACAGCTTGAGGCTGTCTCAAAAAAAAAGAAATGCTATCAAGAGGACATGATAATTGAGCTCATCCTTAATACGCTGCTGGCATAAATTCACAAGTTATGGGAAGAAAGGAGGATTCAAGTAGGAAGAGGACAAATCTCTACCAAAAAAAGAAAAACTACGTTTGCATCAAAGATGAGATTAAATCAGATTAAGCTTTTTAAACAAATCTAAGGTTAGATATTTAAGAGTGGCATAGTGATGAAGAAAATAATTGGAAATGGTCTGTAAGTCCTAAATCAAAGTGCCTCCCAAAAGACGGCAGTGGGGCCTAGGTCACAGAGACAGGCAGAGGGCAAAGCCAAGGGCCTGTGTGCAAACGAGAGGGTCCGCCTCACTGTACAGAGTCGGGAGCGGCACGGGCAGATGTGAACCAGGATAGCAAGTTCATCAGGACTGTGCTTAGAGGAACTTTGCTGATGACACAATGAACACAGCCGTGAGTGAGGGCTCAGAGGAAGGGAGATCGGAGGCCCTGCGTGAGGCTAGGACAGCGTCAGACTGAGGGGTGAGGGCTC
Source organism: Arctocebus calabarensis (assembly GCA_963573935.1). Classification (NCBI taxonomy): domain Eukaryota; kingdom Metazoa; phylum Chordata; class Mammalia; order Primates; family Lorisidae; genus Arctocebus; species Arctocebus calabarensis. The sequence continues at coordinate 40,450 of CAUYON010010034.1, read as the reverse complement.
AGAGGAGGGGAGGTCGGAGGCCCTGCGTGAGGCTGAGATTCCCCTCCGACTGAAAGGGCAGATGAGCTGAGCGGTGCAGGGGGATCCCTGAGGGAGAGGACTGAACCAGACAGCTGTCGGCTTCCAATTCTGATCACTGGTATTGTGCTGCCATTGACCCCAACAGGGAAGAAAAGTAAAGGAACAGATTTAAAGGCAAAATAGCCAAAGACATATTGATGTTTAACATATTTATTTTTAAGTGGTAAATGGAACAACTAGATAGAGAAATCTGGATTGGACTATTCTAATTTCTAAAGGTCTATGATTACAGAACTCCAGGACTATACATAAGCTGAACTAATCTCAAAACAGAAGCATGGCTTAAAAATGGAATTTTCACTCTGGGGGCCAACGCAGGTAGATTGCTTGAACTCAGGAGTTCAAGATCAGCCTGAGCAAGAGCGAGACCCCACCTCTAAAAATTAAAAATATAAATTAAAAGAAATGGAGTGTTGTGGGTAATTGTAAAGAAGAGCTGGTTAGGGCAGTGCCCATAGCTCAGTTAGCAGGGTGCTAGACGCATACACTGAGGGTGGCAGGTTTGAACCTGGGCCAGCTAAAAATAACAATGCAACTGCAACAACAATAACGAAAATAGCCGGGCATTGTGGTGGGCACCTCTAGTCCCAGCTACTTGGGAGGCTGAGGCAAGAGAATCACCTAAGCCCAAGAGTTTGAGGTTGCTGACAGCTGTGATGCCAGAGCTCTCTACCAAGGGCAACAGCTTGAGACCGTATCTCAAAAAAGAGGAAGGGGGAGGAGGGGCAGAGGGAGAGGGAGAATGAGAAGGGAAGAAGAGCTCGTTAACTGGAAAGGAGTTTTGAAATACCTATGAAAAGTTCTTATGCTCTATATATGCAATGACAGTAATGGCACAAGGTAAACCATTGGTGGCTTTAAATGTTCATTATGAGGTAACTACACATCCATCCCTCTATATTACAGGAGTTTCCCATGTGACCGACAATAGCCACATCACTGCACAGTTCAAGCTGTAGGCTCAGACAAGAGTTACAAAATAGAGCTATTGTCCTAAGCCTGTATAAAAACTACGATATCCATCTTTTTAACACTGAGAATGAGTATGTAAGAAGTTAACAGCTTAATATCTACCATTCAGGCTGGGTTCACCATTTCTGCATTTAAAACAAACAAAAAAACAGAACAAAGGGCGTTACCAGATTTAGGGTAGGTGGAGATGACAACGTCATCTGGCCTTGCCTGGAAGGCTTCCACATTATCCCAATATTTTACAAAAACTTTGTACATCAGAATCCCATGGATTTCCTCAAAGTAGTTATCGTAGTCAGAGTTGGGAGACTCCATCTGAAAAAAAAAAAAGGTTGAGTTTCACACTCTGTGCACACTTTATAACGTTTCAGTGTTAAGAAGCAGTGAGCAGGTCCCCTGGCACTGGTGGCCCTCAGCCGCTGTGCATGTCGGGTAAACACACACTAACACTGTGTGTGGCAGTCCTGGGGCCTAAAGAGTTGCTGACACTATTAGGAAGGTGTCTAACGTAGAAGAGCACAAGAGATTATAAGTAACATGCTTAAGACTTAGGGAAAATGTGAGATATTCATTAAGGTATTCAGCAATGAATAAAAGCAACAGACCCTTCAATTTCTACAACTGATGGGGCATTAAAAATAAGCCCAGAAATACACCGTTTGAGGGCAAAGAGTTCAATTATGCATTAAATTGCAGGAAATATTGAGGGTCACATTTGATTGTTATTGCTAGATACCTAAGTCAGAGCATTTTTAAATGTTTCTGAGTATGTGTCATTTAATAAAAAGAATTCAAATGCTTGATGAATGTATTTAAAAGAAAATGAAATTAATGACACTGTGACAGTTACACGAGGCACAGAATCTTAAGGTGGAAAACATTCTTTTGTAACCGTTGACATGATTTCTACTTTTTGTCTTTCACTGACCAGTAACATAGTGGATACTTTCACTGAAATGATTTGATTGAAAGTTATAAGGTCAAGCAAGATGATTATTTGCAAATTCATCACCTCATTCCATTGCAAATCCATTTCATGTCCTGGGTTAGTCATAAGATTTTTAATTAAGCAAATCTTTCTTCATTGGCTTTTAACTTTGTTTGATATCATTTTTTTTTGTAACTGCCAAACTCACCCCATTTTAAATTTGTGATGTATCATCCCAGCAAATGCTGACCTTCCTTGCTGTTCACCCGTTTAGATCTCCCTCCTGTTCACTTTTGCCTAGAAAGCTGCCTGGCAAGTTATTTTCACACACATATTGCAACTTTTTAAAAACTTTCCTCTCAGACACATTAGATGTGATTTCTCCAAAATTATGAAATTCTTTTCCCAAAATAGAAATCAGTCTCTTCAATAAATCCCGTGTTTCCCAAACCTCCTCCTTGCTCTCAGAAAATAGATATTTCACTCAAAGAAATCAGTAGTGAAGGCACTACTTGAGCCCTGCCCATTGATATGTTTATTCATGTGAATTCTTTCTTGGTGTTCAGCCAAGTCTGTGAGAATTGGCTTGTAGTTAACTGGGAGTGGTGGATTTATCATTAAATTGTTGACTGACTTCTAGCTGCCCCTTCGTGTCAATTTCGGTCTTAGGGTAAAGTAGGAGGTGTGTAATAAAATCTCTTTCCTGTTTTCATTTCTTTCGGTAAGTTGTCTCATATGGCAATGTATGGGGTCCTTTTCTAGCCAGAATCTTGTTTTTTTGAAAAATATACTTCAGTTTAGAAACTGTCATTTTCATGTCCTGAGTATGTAGGTCACAGTTGTTCAGAAACTTTAACAGAAAATAGTTAAGAACGTGACCCATAAGCTCGATTAAATTCAGAAAGCCTTTCTCCTTCTCCTTCTTCCTTCTCTACCTCCTTTCTCCTTTCTTCATCTCCCACCTGCCTTTCATCCAGCACATAATTGAAGAGTGAATGTTTACCTTCTTCCTAGCATTGTAGTAAATTCGGGAATATTTTGCCTATGGTAGGTGTAGACACATTCTCTTAGGTTTACCTGGATTGGGGGAAAGTGGCTGAAAGTACATCTTTCTATGCCAGACTCCACCATTGTGATGCAGAGTTAAGTGGTCAGAAATATGCATTTGTTAAATTTCATCAAGTCTCTCTGGATTCTGTACTTTCTTCTAAGAATTCATAGATAACAGGGGTACTGTTTAACCTACTTGTCAATGATTTACCACAGACTATGAATGTCTACTAAATTTACCTGAAATTTCTCACATAAGAGTGCTTCTTGCAAGGCCCTTAAACATAGCTGTGACCCACTTGCCTCATCTCCTCAACAGTAAAATGAGAACTTGTCCAGTGTTCAGGACTTACAGGGGAGCCATACTCCTGTAATTGTATGTTAAAACTCTTTTAAGTAGCAAAACAGTATATAAATGCAACATATTTAATGACAAATATAAATAACTTTACAGGTCTTTAAATACTTTGTATTCTTAATTTACTAACATATGAATTATTTTGTTCTCCTTATATTTTTGTTTTAAAGGATGTGTGACATACCATTTGCATGCCATATTTTCTAGACCTAAAAATCTAAGTATTAATATCAATAATAAAAAAATACAACCTGTCCAGATGATCCTGTGGAAGAAATTGAATAATCCCGTTTAGCTCTCTTCCAATACCAAGTCAGGTCTTAAGCTGCAAAAAAAAAGAGATGAGAAGCACTGTGCATTTGGAATGTTGCTGGTGAGTTTATATTCTGAATGCCAGAGGGGCGGGCCTTGCTCTGAGGAGTTTGGCTCCGGGAGCCTGTGAGGCAATGATTACCATAGATATGGATGCATACCTCCACACGCAGCCCAGTCACACTCATTCACAGGGATGGAGAGAGCCGCTGCCAACTTTTGTTTCTTTTCTTTTTCTTTCTTTTGGCTCATAATCAAATTCTTAGATTTGTCAATAGCCATCAGGGGATTGGGGAAAGGAAAGACGAGAAGGTGAAGGGGAAGGTGAGAGAAAAGAGGCCTGGAGCCAAACATACGAAGATGGGAAGGGAAAGCCCTACTTGCTCCCTGATGAATAATAACATAGATGGGTTTGAACTTGAAAAGAGCGAACTTAGAGAAGGAAGGCAGAGGATAGAGAGGGACAGGGGAGAACTATGAGGGCAGTGAGGACCCTGGGTCAGCAGGACTCTGTCAGTTGAATGAAACCTACCAAAGAAGGCTTTGGGGTACGTGTTTGTGTCCTAACAAGTCAACTGGAAAGCAACTGTTTAAAATCTTTGTCTTCAGTTCTTAAGCAGTACTGGGGGGGGGAGAAAAAAAAAAAACAGCTAAAGCAAGAATGCAAACGCTGTGCACTTTGAATTGTTGCACCTTTTGGAAACCTCACTTCCATCTGCTCCCAGCCACACAGCAGTGCAATGTAGAATTCCACGTAAAGGCGGCATTGACACTGTTGGAGTTTAGAGGCGGAATGAGAAAAGTAGATGCCAGGGGTCTGTGTATGTAGGATCCTCAACCTTTTCCTATTCATTTCTTTGTACCCAACCCTTCCTCAGGTCAGGAAACCCCCTTCTCTGCTCCCTCAATTCCGCCAACAGCAGTTCCAACCCCAGGAGCTCTTCTTCACTCAATTCTGCTTACATTGTCCTATTTGGAGAGAGAGACCTGACTCTCTCTGACCTTCCAACTTGCATTTTCTCCTCCCAGCACTTCTTCTGCTGTACCAGTCTTGAGAGTCACTTCTCCAGCTCACTTATTAGACTATATACACTTTGAAAACATAATCTGACCCTGCAATGAGCACACTGCTTGGCATCTAATAGGGTAGGTGTTCGATGTATATTTACATCAAAAGTGGTCGATGTACGTGTATTTAAGAAAAATAAGCAGAGATGCATAGCTGATAGAGAAGGACAATAACTTCTAGCCTTGTCCAAAGTAAAAAGAGTGGTTAGGAAGAGGAAGTAGAGAAGTAATAACAAGGGGTCCAATTGAGATTCTGATATCACTTAGTTTATGTAGTCAGTCATATTATCTGAGTTAAATAAAATGTGCCTTAAAACAATCATTAAATATACAAATTCAATACATACTATAGTTTTAACCCCTTAACATAGCTTCACTTTAATTTTTTTAATGATAAAGATCTATGAAGTTTCCCTTATTGTTCAGCAAAATTATTCTTTAATCCAAAAAGGCAGAAAATGAGCACAAGCTAATCTGAAGAGGTTTAATCTTGGAGAACATCTGTCTGTCTTTCGCTCACTTGTAAACAGTCAGCTTCAGGGATGTTACAATACTTCTAAATCATGTGACGCTGAAGGTCAATACACATCTAGCCTTAGAAAATGATAAAGATTAACCTGCTAATAAATGTGGCCCTGAAACTTCATTCTTCTCTGTGAGTAATGGGTTCAGAATGACTTACAAAATATCTGAATCAAAATGGCCCTGAAACTCCATTCTTCTCTGTGAGTAATGGGTACAGAAGGAGTTACACAATATTTGGATCAAATAGTCTGATCTTTCTCCTTCCTTTCCAGAAAAGCACCAGGTTTTAAATGTTTATCTTGACCTTCATAATTTAAGCAGATAATCCCGAAATATGTAATTTTCTGATGCACTAACAAAAATGTAAAAATATAATTGAGGCAGATATGACTTGATATAGCAGTCATGCTCCAAAACCCTGCAAAGAATATGGAACCTGCAGGTCTGTGTGACAGAATGTTCCCAGTGACTGCTCCTGGCTGTGATCATTGGGCATTTTCTTTTCCTTCTGTATCACACATGTCCTTTGGTTTGAGTTTGATGGTCCTATATAGTCTGGTTTGCAAATGACAAGATTTTAATATTAATAGTATAAAAATAAGGGATGTGGTAACTGAGTTTTCAAAATTAGTAATAGACTTTTTTAGAGCAGTTATGAATTTAAAAGCATTGACCAGGTAGAACAGAAAGATCTTTTATATTCCTACTCCCTTGTATAATTTTCTATTTATCAACACCTTACATGACTATGGTTCCTTTGTTAAAACTGAAGAACCAGTATGGGCACATTAGTATTAACTAAGGTCCACAGTTTACCTCAGTGTCCACACTTCAGTTTATGTAATTTTGTGAATGTTGATAAATGCATGTCACACATTTGCCATTGCAGTATCGAGTGTCCAGGAGTCTTCCCTGCAGTTGCCAACACAGGGAAAATTGGAAACGGTACCAAAATATACCTTTATTAACAAAATATTAATTACAAAATTTTTACAAAGAAGTAGCCAACATGCAGAGAACATTGTGTAAATATTTAGTAAAATTTTGCACTGACTATTTTATAAATGTACATGTAGCTACAATTTCCATTTTCTCAGTGTAAGGGGACTTTAGGAACAACTTTAAGGACACCCTGTAGTTTCACTGCCATAAAGATCCTTTAAGTCACCTCTTCTACCCTCAAGCCCTAGAAATCACTGACTTATTTATTGTACATAGTTTTGGTACTGGACAAAGAGGGTCTGGCCATCTGTCACTGTCCAGCCAATATGCAGAGACAGGGGATAGTCTCATGAGCTTTATTGAAAGAAGGTCAGGAATTCTGGAGAACAGTGAGAGTAGCCTCTTCAAGACGTCCTACCTTGGTTACAAATCCAGCCATTTTTATAGAAAGTTACAAAGAGAAAGCATCTAGTAAATTACTGCTTAATCTAAAACTTAATTTATAGCAACATCAAAGTAAACTGTACTCTATCAAAGGAAAAGTATCATTACCCTCCTGGTACTGTCACCACCCCCACCCCCACCCAGGAATATTTGCTCAATTCTTTAAGATATCCATCTTTATGGCCTGGGTCTGGGGGCTGGTGACATCAAGGAAAAGGAATATTGCTTAAGCAAGGTGGTGTGGGCTCACGTAGTCTTTTAACTACCCTTACTTTATCCTAACCAACTCCATTCTCCTACTTCACTACCATTCTGCACTCTTGTTATTACATTTCACATGTATGAAATAAACATTACATGGGAATATCTACTGTGGTTTATTGCATTTGACTGGGGATCAAACTCATTCAGGAACAACAGACATCACAAAAGGACAAGGCAGGCTGAACACTACAGCAATGGCAGTGACATTCCCGTCCCATCCACTGCCAGCAATGGGTTTTGGTTTACTCAGGGGATAAAGCTTGATGCAGGAATGATGTCATCTAGCCAACTTGATGGCCACATGGGTGGTGAGGAGACATGCCAGGGCCAGTCCACTTTCCCTCAGGCTGTCGTCAGGCCCTCCCCGGCAAGTCCTGAGGATAACCAGTCACTCTCTAGAACCTGTGCAGGTTTCACAGAGCAGGACGAGGGCCTCTTCCTAAGCAATTCCGAGTGCGGCACAGAGTCACTCAGGAGATGACCAGGTGTGCTGTGGCAGAAATCAAGTGTCATCTGCTAGAGGGCTGGGAAAGGCGGGAGGGTCATCCTGGGTGGAGGGTCCACGGCCAGGTGAGTAAGCTCCCTGGTCTGGGTGAGTCCGTTACTGCAAGGCAGGACCTGAAGAAATCCCAGAGTCTACTCCGGGGCACAGAAGCCCACAGAGGAACAGCGATCATTATCAAGCAGTGAAGAGACAGCGTCTGATTCCTGTTGATGTTTTAGGCTCTCGCCTCCATCCTCTGTCGGTTTGCGATGGTGGTTTTAGCCTCACCTTTTCCACCATGTCATACAGCAGTTGGAATCAGGTGGCGTCACCTTTTCAGACTGGTTTTTCAACGTAACCATGTGCACTCGTGATTCCTCCCTGGGTTTGTTGACTTTAGACCTCATTTCCTCCAGCTGCTGAACATTACCCCATCACCTGGACACGTCACAGCTGCTTATCATTCGAGCAGCATCAGGGGGGCATCTTAGTCCCCTGCAGTTTTAGGCAGTCAGGCATGACGTGGCCATACACGCTGCTATGCAAGTCTCTCTGTGGCCGTGGGTCTTACTTCGCCAGGGTAAACACTTAGTGTGTGGTCGCTGCGTGGTGTGGTATGACAGTGATCAGCTTCGTGAGAAAGGACCACTCTGTCTTCCAAAGTGGCTGCTCCCTTCTCCATTCCCAGCAGCTGAGACGGAAACCTGCTGCTGCCCCACGGCCTCGCCAGCAGCTGACAGTGTCCGATCTGTGGCTATTGTGTGTCTCTTCGGCACGTTTAAAGCTTGCTGTGCTGTAGGGTCTCTGGTTTCAGTGGCCTCTACAGTCTTTGTTTTTGTGTCCTCTTCTATCTTCAGGTATCCCTAGAAACTCCTTCCTAAAGTCGAATTCTGGTAGCTCTTTCAGCTGCAAGCCACAATTGTTGCCCAGAAGCCCTGTTTGTGAGTCAGGGAGGAGGGGTTGGGGCTGGGGAGGCAGGAAGCAGAGTCTACAGCTGGGTGCTGGCCTGTCTCAGGCCAGTAGCCTCTGGCAAAGTCTTGTCCTGTTTTGTTTAGTGGGCAGGCCAGTGTTGTGCAGAACACTTTAGATTTATTTCAGAGTGGTTGTTTTTCCTCTTATTCCTGCTTGAAGCACAAGGGGATTTTTTTGTCCTTCATTCTTCACTGTGATAGCCTGGTGGTTAGTCTGGGAGTAAAGCTCACAGGCCAGGAGGCTTCACCTCTCCAGCTGACCCACAGGCAGCCTCCAGAACCTCATGTTCACCATGTGATGCTCCCGCCAGCTGCAGCCCGGAGGCTTCTGCTTCCTATTTGCTTTCTTTCCATGTATTTTACTGTCTTTACAGTTTGGAGGACTGTAGTTCACCTTGTGATCTCAGTTTTCTAATGGATCTTAAAAAAGACTTGTGGATTTTCAGTTTGTTCATCTTTTTCTGTTGTTGCCTTAGGTAGGGATGAGAATGACGATTTACATGCTCTGTACAGGTCAACCCTGAGACTGGAAGTCTCATTGTACATAAATGTAAATGTGTGGATTCAGTTGTTAGTATTCCAGGAGCCTAAAAATTAAAAGTGATTATAGATTCATCTATCATCATGAAAGTCCCTGGAATCTTATCAGAAAAGAACAATATATTACTAACTTTTTATTATTATTTGTTTAAGCACATGATATTAGGAAATGCCAGATACTTTAAATGTCAGATTTCATGAAATTATTTACAAAACCCAGAATCTTTGTTTAATCTTAGTAAAAGACAATCTTGAATTCAGATTTTGTCAATTTTAAATTTAGCAGTTTATCTTTTCCTTGTCACTCTTGTCAGAGTGTTCTGTCATCCATTTGTTAGAGTTAGTTTTAAAATCATAGAGTTGTTGAGATATAAATTGTACTATTAATGTTAAATTAGCCTTATTCAATCATTTTAACAGGTTGGTACATTTCCAAGTAATAAACTAAATGTGAAGTAGATTATAATTCATATTTTTACTACTTAGGTCATCACATAACTAGGGCAGTATTGTTATGCTTTAAAACAATAACTGATAGTTTTATATATATTTTGAAAATCCTCATCTTATAGTTCTATATCTTTATGAATTTATTTAGTTTTGGGAGATTTCCCCCCTTTAATTCAAGCTAGTATGAAATGACGGGAAGATTGTACAACCATACTTTTCTCTTGTTTTGATTCCCTTCCTCTTTGTGATGGTTAATTCCATGTGTCAACATGGTTGGGTTAAGTAGGGATACTCAGCCCAATCATATTGACACGGAGGGAGGACAGACTTGTAACCAAGACCAGACTCTCCAGACTCAAAGAAGGAGGGATCGTAAAAGAAAAAGCATATTTCTTCCAAAAGCCCACATCCTGAGGTGACAGTGGAATTACCCTGTGTTTTGCCACGTATAATGCATACTTTCTTTGCTCAATTTTAAGAGAAAAAATAAGGATGCACGTTATACATGGGTAGTACTAATTTTCTATCTCTATGGATGTTTTTAATTCTTTTATTTATGCTTACAAATTTAAAGTGTAATTCTAGAAAGCAGTAACAATATCTATATGCAAAATAATACCCTGGAATGCAGTGATCAGGTTTGTTGAACTCACAACAAACTTTCAACAAAAGTATTTTCAGCCAACACACAGTGACACATTTCTTTTTGTACACCTTAGACAGGAGCTAGCCATCTAGCCGATATGTTTATAAAAATAACTATGAAATCCCCCGGAAAATGCTTAAATGGTTTTATTGCACTGCATGGCTTTAAGCTAACTGTTATTAAATATGGTAAAGAGCAGGCAGCGGGGCTGCGGAGAGACATGGCCTTCTCCTCCCACGGAGGGCGCCGTCGGTCGGGCGTGGGTCGGCGGGAAGGCGAGAAGCTTCCTCAGAGGCCGAGAGGCTGCAGACCTCCTGCCACAGAGGGCGCTGTCGGGTGTGGGCAGCGGGACAACAAGAAGCTTCCTCAGAGATTGAGAGGCTGTGGACCTCCTGCCACAGAGGGCGCTGTGGGGCGTGGGGCAGTGGGACAATGAGAAGCTTCCTCAGAGGCCACAGACCTCCTGCCACAGAGGGCACTGTGGAGTGTGGGGTGGCGGGACAACGAGAAGCTTCCTCAGAGGCCGAGAGGCTGCGGACCTCCTGCCACAGAGGGCGCTGTCGGGTGTGGGGCAGCAGGACAATGAGAAGCATCCTCAGAGACAGAGAGGCTGCAGTAAGGTGAGGGGCGGCGGGACAATGAGAAGTTTCCTCAGAGGCCGTGGACCTCCTGCCACAGAGGGCGCTGTTGGGTGTGGGGTGGCGGGACAACGAGAAGGTACCTCAGAGACAGAGAGGCCGCAGTAAGGTGTAGGGCAGCGGGACAAGGAGAAGCTTCCTCAGAGGCCGCAGCAAGGTGGGGGGGAGGGGGCGGCAGGACAACGAGAAGCTCCCTCGGAGGCCGCAGACCTCCTGCCACAGAGGGCGCAGTCGGGTGTGGGGCAGCGGGACAACGAGAAGCTTCCTCAGAGGCCGCAGTAAGGTGTGGGGCGGCGGGATGAGAAGCTTTCTCAGAGACAGAGAGGCTGCAGACCTCCTCCCCCGGTGCGCACCCTCGGGTGTGGGGGCGGCCGAAAGACGAGCTTCCTCAGAAGCTGAGACTGGAAGGCCATGCAAAGGACCCTCCAAAGGGGACGGAGATGGAGCCAGAGGTGAAGGCCTGGATTCCAGAGCAGGATCAAACTGAGGTGTTGGTTTTGACCAAGATAATACGTGCAGAGAGTGAAAGGATTGCACATAAAAAGACATTGGTCATTCCTTAGGGACACCTAAATGTTTTCCCTTATTAAGAGAGGAAGTCTGAGTATGAGGACAGGAACAAAACTTGCCCCAAAACTTCCAGCAGCCTATGAGAATCAAGTTTTGGAATTTCATTTTTATGTTACGAATGTTTGGAAGAGTCACAACTTTGAGCTGTCCCAAATAGCCCTTATGGGTGAGGTCCCACACACACTTTGTGTACCACCCAACGGAACTGTGGAAGTCAAAGGAACAAAGACTTTAGCTGTTAGGATGAGAGGACATGAGAAAACACATCTCTCTGTTGTTCTAGAATGTGGTGAATCTGGGACAAAGCTACCACCTATGATCATCTTTAAAAGAAAAACATTTCAGAAAGAAAAGATTCCAAGTGGAGTTATTGCCCACATGCATGAAAAAGAATGGATGACTAAAAAAGGCAGGGAAATCTGGTTAAACAAAATCTGGTCAGGGAGACCTGGAGCATTACTTTAAAAAAAAACAAAGGTTTTAGGGCAGCTCTTGTGGCTCAAAGGAGTATGGTGCCGGACCCACATGCAGGAGGTGGCCGGTTCAAACCCAGCCAAAAACTGCAAAAAAAAAAAAAAAAAAGTTTTATTTGGTTTTGATCACTTCAAAGTCCATGTTACAAAAATGCAAGAGCAACGGCCGCAGGCTTAAAACCCATCTTGGTGTGAACCTGGTAGGCTGACCAGCCAGGAGCAGCCTCTTGGTGTGTCAGTAAACAAGCCCTTTGATGCCCTAATGAAGAAAGAGTGGACCTGAAGATGCTGTCAGTGGGTGATGATTTAACACCTACAAGCAGAATCAAGAAGGCCTACATCACCCAGGTTGGTGATTGGATCCTAAGATCAGGGAATGGTGTCAAGAAGGACGTGGTTGTGAAATTATATAAAAAATATGGCATCAGCAACAGTATGGATGGAACTGAGGACAATGAAATTTACCAGAAGAAGAAAAGTGACTCTTGAGAGGATACCAGTAATGTGGAAAATAAAGGATATGATAATTCGGAGCTCTTGGTCTTCTGTGATGCAAAAATATCATCAATTTATTAAGGTTACATAAAATTTCTTTTGCCTTATATCTGTTCTTGTGTTTTGTAATTATTTGTTGCATAAAATTTATTTTACCATAAATGCTAAAAATCCTTAATATACGAAATAGATAGCTAAATACAAAAAAAATTGAATTAAAAATTAAAATGAAAGATTTTGTTCTTAAAAACTGAAGCCAAAAGCGCAGTTGCTCATTATGCACATTATACCTGCAAAGCACGGCGTGTCACAAGGGCCATGTCAGTGTAAGGAAGGGCGGTAAGGGAGGGAGGCTTGGGAGGCACTAGCCACCGGGCAATCTTCTGTCTAATAGTTACCTTGAGTAATGGTCCATCTGGTGGTCTGCTTGATGTCAGCTGGACTACAGTGGAATTGAAGATTAACTGCTAAACATTTTCCTTCAGGGAGTGGTCCTGCAATCTCCCTCTCTATAGTTAACTGCTCAAAGCCAGTTCCTGGAATTCTTAAGCAAGCATGCACTTAGGCATTATAAAAGAAAAAGTTATTAATTAGCTTTAAGGTGGAATGACTGCTTACTGTTACAGTCTGAGCATTACAAATAAAAAAATGCAAAATACAAAATGATTCAAAACCTAAAACTTTTTGAGTATCAACATGATGCTCAAAGAAAATGCTCATTTTTATACTTAGGACATTCAAATGTAATGCAGATATTCAAAGATCTCTGCAAAAATTCAAAATCCATAATGCTTCTAAGAACAAGCATTTAGGATAAGTAATAGTAAGTAATATTAATAGTAAGTAATAGTAATATTATTTATCGGTGTTTCTGTGAGGGCATTTCTGAAAGAGAATCATGTTTGAATTGATTGATTGAATGGTAAAGATCTTCCGTCACAAATGTTTATGGGCATCAACCAATCCATTGAGGGTTTGAATAAAACAAAGTGGTGCATAAATAGAGAATTCTATCTCTGTTCTTGAGCCCCCTCCCTCTTCTGTTGCTCTTGGACATCAGAACTCCTGGTTCTTGGAACTGTGAACTCTAGGACCAGCAACCACTCTCTCATATCCCCAGGGTTCTCAAGTCTTCAGATATGGACTAGAGGATATGACCAGCTGTCCTGGTTCTCCTGCTCACAGACTACATGGGATTTCTTGGTCTCCGTAACTTGTGAGCCAAATCCCGTATTTAATCTCCCCTTTTATGTACATATATTGTACCCTATTGATTGTGTTTCCCTGAAGAACCCTGATCAATACAGTATTTTATACTAAAAGTGGTTCTAGGGGAGCATAGTTTTGAGGATAAATCTTTTTTTTTAATTGAATCATAGCTGTGTACATTAATTCAATCATGGGGTACAGTGTGTGGGCTTCACATACAATCTGAGATATTTTTATCAACCTGATTGACATAACATTCATGACATTTTCTCATTTACTATGTGAAAACATTTTTGATCCGTATTTAGAAGTTTTCTCCTGATCCTTCAAATATGCACCACAAGTGTGTCTCACCCTTTATCCTCTCTCCCTCCCCTTCCCTCCCTCTCCCTTTTCCCGTCTTCTTGTGCAATAATTGGGTTGTAGTCTTCACTTGAAAGATATAAATTTGCTTCATATTAGGGGTGTATACATTGGATACTTTTTCTTCCATTCTAGAGATACTTTGCTATGTTCCAGCTCCATCCATGTACATATGAAAGAGGAAAAGTCACCATCTTTCTTTAAGGCTGCATAATATTCCATGGTATACATGTACCACAGCTTATTAATCCATTCGTGAATCAATGGGCTCTTGGGCTTCTTCCATGACTTAGCAATTATGAATTGGGCTGCAATAAACAATCTGGTACAGATATCTTTGTTGTAATGTGATTTTTAGTCATCTGGGTAGGATCTGATGAAACTAAAAAGCTTCTGCACCACCAAGAACACAGTCAGTATCACTAGCAGACAGCCCTCAGAATGGGAAAGAATATTTGCAAGTTATGCCTCTGACAAAGGCTTAATAACCAGAATACACAGAGATCTCCAACGTATTTGCAAGAAAAGAACAAGAGATCCCATCTCAGGATGGGCAAAAGATCTGAAAAGAAACTTCTCTAAAGAAGACAGGCGCATGGCCTTCAGACACATGAAGAAATGCTCATTATCCTTAATCATCAGAGAAATGCAAATCAAAACTACCTTGAGATATCATCTAACTCCAGTCAGATTAGCCCACATGATGAAATCCCCAAACCAGAGATGTTGGCGTGGCTGTGGAGAAAAGGGAACACTTCTACATTACTGGTGGGAATGCAAACTAATACATCCGTTTTGGAAAGATGTTTAGAGAATACTCTAAGATCTAAAAATAGGCTTGCCATTTGACCCTATAATTCCTTTACTGGGGATATACCCAGATGACCAAAAATCACATTACAACAAAGATATCTGTACCAGATTGTTTATTGCAGTCCAATTCATAATTGCTAAGTCATGGAAGAAGGCCAAGAGCCCATCCATCCACGAATGGATTAATAAACTGTGGTATATGTATACCATGGAATATTATGCAGCCTTAAAGAAAGATGATGACTTTTCCTCTTTCATATTTACATGGATGGAGCAAGAACATGTTCTCCTTAGCAAAGTATCTCTAGAATGGAAGAAAAAATATCCAATGTATACACCCTTAATATGAAGCAAATTTATATCTTTCAAGTGAAGGCTACAACCCATTTATTGCACAAGAAGACGAGAAAGGGGAGAGGGAGGGAAGGGGAGGGAGAGGGTGAAGGGAGAGAGGATAAAGGGTGAGATCACACTTGTGGTGCATATTTGAAGGGTCAGGAGAAAACTTCTAAATACAGATCAAAATTTTTTCACATAGTAAATGAGAAAATCTCATGAATGTTATGTCAATCAGGTTGATAAAAATATCTCAGATTGTATGTGAAACCCGCACACTGTACCCCATGATTGAATTATTGTACACAGCTATGATTCAATAAATATATATATAATCTTATAGTGGTATTAATAAATTTAAATAAATCATTGAAAATGATTAAACATATTTGTGAGACATTTAAACCTATATCTTTCAACTTTTGAAAAATCTAAACTTCCATGAAATTGTGCTGTGAAGGCAGAGTGAAAATCATTCCATTAAGCCTTCACAGAAATCTTTAATGCAAATCACAATAAACCTTATAAATAATTCTTAAAATACATGGTTTATTGATAAATTTAATTTGATGAGTTAGTCATTGAGCAAATTAATCATTTGACAAACTGATCTTGAATAAATTAATCACTGGCTAATTGAATTTTGGTAAAGTGATGTTTGCTAACCTCTTTAAAGCCATTGCTAAGGGGTCTTATCCCAAAATTTTTACAGAAAAATCAAATTCGCTTATTTATTTCAGCTCTCACATCCTGACCAGTGAGTTCTTTCTGAATCTTGACTCATCACACTACCAGACTCCCAAGGCATACGTCATCCAGAAATTTTGTTATTCAAGGATTGTGACAGTCCTCGTGAATGTCTTTAAACCAAATGGACCAGGAAGGCCAGTACATTCCTTTGAATCCCACATTCAGTTTGTTGCTGATAAGGTAATTAACAATTTGTGAGAACTGCCATTCAATAAGGTGTAAATATACCTAATGCCACTGTCACCCACATGCTCGTATAAGTTAACTTTTATTAAATACTTGCTATGTATTAAGGAGTATGCTATGGGCCTTACACACATCTCATTTCATCTTCTTCGTTGAGGAATGTGAGGCTCAAAGGCTGCTAAGTAACTCACTGAAGGCCACACAGCTAGTAAGTAACACATACACGTTCTTTCTTCTGAAAGTTAGATGTTTGTTACAACGCTGGGCTTTTATGTTTAGTTATTGCCTTGTGGAATTATCTTACAGATAAAGCTGCCTTAAAGATGGGAATGTTGAAGCCAACACAGACTGACTAAGACACATAAAAGCACCAGGTCACCTTAACATGTAATTTTCATTTGGTTGGTTAATTTATTATAGGATGAGTCAGCTCACTGCCCTCCATCAAGGTAGAAGGTCCCATCTTTGTTCTTATCTCAAATAAGAACATGTCTCCGGCATCTTCAGTAGACTGGATTTAATCCTGGTATGTATGACCTTGCACACTGAGGCTCAGGCGGTTACTGCCACTCCTTCCTTGTAACATGGTAATGATAGCACTTAATGCAAGGGCCCATTGCAAGGATTAATGGGATAAGACCTGAAGCTCAGTGCCCGGCATGTGGTAGATGATCCCTGTCAGCCCTCCACCCTGTAGGCTGCTCGGGTCTGAGCCAGAGCAGAGCTGCTTAAATTTTCTATTGCCAGGTGATAGAATAATGAACATTAAATATGTAATTATATGTATTTATTTAAAAATTCTATTATGCTGTGATTAAGCTTGCTCCAACAAATATGTTGTCCCAAATCAATACTCACGTGTGCTTTTATTGACGTGGGCATTGTTAACTAACTCTGTAGATCCAGGGCAGGAATAGAGTCTGCATGCCATCTTTCTGCCCTGTCAGAGAAGCAATAAGCCCTCCTCCAGGACAGAAGGTCGCAGGAACAAAAGCTAAGTCTGACTCTGACATTCACTGATGAATAAGGTGATAAAAGAAGAATGTGGATCCTTTTCTCTCTTCATGACAGATCCTCAAGGTAATTTGCCAACCATATTAGGCAGGTGCGGGGGTGAGGGAAGGCCCAGCCATACATCATGATTTATTCTCCGGGATTGAATGGAAGGAAAATTCATTTCTAATGACTCAAATGCAGGCCACTGAAAAGAACTCAGAGTGATTTATACAGGCGTACACCTCGCTTTGTAAAACAGACATACGAGGTATGACAAATAAGTTCATGAACTCGTCCTACAAAAAGTCCTTAGTATCTCATGGCTGAATACCACTAGAGTCACCTTCAAAGTACTCCCCTCGGAAGCGAGGCAGACACCAGTGCCTAGCCCACCCTTAAGAATAATTTTGGAACTCTTTTTCTGGAATGGCCATCCAAGCTGTCATTATATTATCATTGATGTCCTGAAAGTCAATAAAATATCTTTCCTTTAATATTTCCTCCATTTGGGGGTAAAGAAAAAATAAGGAGTCACATCAGGTGAGTAGGGAGGGTGTTCCAATAAAGTTATTTGTTCACTGGATGAAAACTCCCTCAGAGTTTCAGTGTGGTATGAGCTGGTGCATTGTCAGGAGGCAAAAGCCATGAGTGTTGGTGAAAATTTCAGGTTGTTTTCATCTAAATTTTCATGCAGCTTTTTCAGCACTTCAAAATAGTAAAGTGATTAACTGTTTGTCCAGTTGGTACACATTTTTGCAATGTTTTGGTCAGTTCTGCTCATTGCTGACCACCCTAACCTCTCCTCATTACTGACGCTTTTTCTCCCTTGAGGAAAAAATGGTTTAATCCATTTGTACACTGCCATTTTCTTCATGGCATTATACCCATAAACTTGGAAGAATATGTCCTTGATATCACTTCCACCCTTGCCAAGTTTAACAAGAAATTTCATGTTTGTTCATTTTTAAACTCTGAAATTCTCACAACAGCACCCCAAAGCACAACTGTAACAAATGCTACTCAGCAAGACGCCCCCACGCATCAACACAAAAGCAGCGGTGATATGGCAAAGTTATAATATACTTTGGTATATGATAGACACTGATATATCAAAGTTACGAACTCTTCCTGAGTTGTTTGTACAGGGCTGCCAACGCAAGTTCACAGGGGCAAGTCTGTCAACTTGTATGTATGAATGTTGTGTGTTACCCGATAGTATTTTTGTTATGACTAAGAAACAATCCCTACTAAGTAATTTCTAGTAAAACTAAAAGCAATGATAAAATCTATTGTTTCTGTGCTCTGGATTTTCATCTATTGGAAAAGTTTAAAATGCAGAACAGTAGCATGAAGTACAAAACGATGCTGCTTGTGGTCCAACAGAGGTGCCTTCTGGGTTGTCATTCACTCCCGCCCACATGAAGTTTTTCTGGAGCACTAAAAAAATCTCATCCTGCTGTACAAGTAAAATGCAAATATTGCAACATGAGGTGAACCAGACAAAAGTAAACCTAATTCTGCAATCTTCGGTAAGAAGGTTCTTACCTGGGTTTTTGCCCTGAGCACCGTGACTCTCACGTCAGGCTAGCTGAGCGTGGTGAATCTGTGCCTGAGGGGTGTGTGAAGTCAGATTTTACTCAAGAATGACTGAATGGGCCAGGCAAAGTGGCTCACACCTGTAATTCTAGCACTCTGGGAGGCCGAGGTGGGTGGGTACCTTGAGCTCATGGGTTCAAGACCAGCCTGAGCAAAAAAAAAGCAAGACCCCCCCCATCTCTACTACAAATAGAAAAACTGAGACAAGAGGATTGCTTGAGCTCAAGAGTTTGAGTTATGATGCCACGGCACTCAACCCAGGGTGACAGCTTGAGACTCTGTCTCAAAAAAAAAAAAAAAAAGCAATGACTGAATGAAGAATGACTGGGCCAATAATAAGAACTGTGCTCAATTCATTACAGTGAGATTGTAAGGCTACATAAAGGAATTCATATCTGGAAGAATGCCTTGTGGTTCTGTTCATGACCCTTAACCATGCAGCTAAGAAAATGATTTTGACCAGTGCATGGTAGGCTATCTGGCACATAGTAAATCCTTAACAAACATTTGTAAAAACCATTAAGGAGGGTGGGATTGTGTATCCTACTCTGGCTTATCCACCCAGGGTATACTGCGATACCTACATCTCTCTTTAGGGTCCCTATAACTAAAATAAGTTAATAAACTTTTTAAAAAGAATATTCAGCATATTGTATGTATTTTATAGATGCAATTAAAGAAACAAATATACGTATACGCATATATGTATGATATTACTCAGTTAAGTTTAGTATTAACTGTGGGCTGAATCTTTGGCACATGATTTCTATGGAAGGCTTTGCTTCCTCCAACATACGATACAGGCTGACCTGTGGAATGAGCACGAGATACAGCTGCTCACTTTCTATCTGTAAGAGCTTGAACTCTCTGCTTTGTATCTAGGTTTTTTCCCAGTTATGTTCTCTCTGTGGCAATGAATGGAATGTTTTCAATCCCCTTGACAGGATAAGTCACTGAAGCTTAAAGGGATCCTGCGTGCACAACAACAGGACCCCTCTAAGCCTCTTCTGGTAACACTTACTCAGCGGGCTCCTGGGGAGTCGTTCCGTGCCGTCTCATGGATCTGGGGCCCGACCTTGTGACAGTGCTTTTAACTGAAGAACTCAATCCACTTTCCTAAAATTTATTCCTGCAAAATATTACTTACTGAAAAAAATACATGTATGTATACATAGATGAAATAAAACCAAAGCGAAAGCCCATTTTTCTTACCTCTATCCTTTCTCTTTTTTAAAGTAAATTTATCTCAGGTTAATGTCAGGGTACAAACAACCAGGTCAAAATATTTGATTTTGTTAAATAGAGTCCCTCTTGTGGTTATGTCCCACACACAAAAGGTGAGCCAGCCCTCCACCAACCCCCCTGTGCCCATTCAGTGAGAACACCTCAACCCCTTCCTCCCTCATTACCCCTCCCCCCAACTTGAATTGAAATGAGATTTTCTCCTATGTGTGTACTGGATTATCTACTGACTTCATGTTGGCATCAAATACATTGGATAATTCCTTTTCCATTCTCATGATACTTTAAAAAGAAGAATATACTTCAACTCCATCCAGGATGTTACAAAAGATGTAAAGTCACCATCTTTTTTATGGATGAATAGTATTCCATGGTGTACATATACCACAACTTGTTAATCCATTCCTGAGTTGATGGGCATTTAGGTTGTTTCCACATTTTGGCCATTGTAAATTGAGCTGCAAAAAATAATCTAGTGCAAATTTCTATATGATAAAATGATTGTTTTTCTTCTGAGTAGATGCCTAGTAATTGGATTGTGGGGTCAAATGGGCGATCTAATTTTAGTTCTTTAAGGATTCTCCATACTTCTTTCCAAAGAAGCTGTATTAGTTTGCAGTCCCACCAATAGTGTAAAAGTGTTCCCTTCTCTCCACATCCACACCAGCATCTACAGCTTTGGGACTTTATGATGTGGGCTAATCTCATTGGGGTGAGGAGATATCTCAGGGTGGTTTTGATTTGCATTTCTCATTATTAGGGATAATGAGCATTTTTTCGTATGTTTGTTAGCCATTTGTCTGTCTTCCTTAGAGAAGGCTGTCCACGTCTCTTGCCCAGTGACACATGAGTTTGTTAGCTCTTTTTTGTTGTTGATTAATTTGATCTACAGTTCTCCATAGATCCTAGTTATCAGGCCTTTGTCGGATTCTTATTGTGTAAATATCTTTCCCTTTCTGAAGGTTGTCTTTTTGCTTTGGTTGTTGCCTCCTTAGCTGTACAGAAGCTTTTCAGTTTAATTACATCCCATTTGTTTGTTTTTGTTGTTGTTACAATTGTCAGGGAAGTCTTCTTCATTAAATCTTTCCCCATCTATCCCTTTCCTGTTACAATGTATCTAAAAATTAAGATCTTCAAACAATAAGATATGAGGCTTATGCTGCCACCAATTTTCTGTTCTAAATTTCTTGGCATAAAAAGTGGGGCTAAAATACAAACTTAAAGCACATATTTTTCTCCTCATGGTTTTAAATTTTTAAACAAAAAAACATATTTTCGGGAGAACTACTGAATTTAACGTTGTTTTAGCAACATCAAGCAGTTACATGAAGGTCATACGTGGTACTAGAAAGGAAATAAAACACAAGGTACCATTTGCTGTCTTCTAACCAACATTCACTTGATTTCAATCACAGCTTACTGTAACCCGTCTTATCAGTGTTCATTAGAATGAATTCCCTAACTCAGCGTCCTTATCTCTGAGCCAGACCTCTCCTGGGTCTGGTATGTTCTACTGCGTTAGCTCCAGATCTTCAGCTCAACTTGGCTATTAAATTTCTGTATGCGTTCTCCTCCCAGATTCCACCATTTATCTTTCCATTTCAGTCAAAACCAGAGTAAATTACTTTATTTTACTGTCTTGATTTCTATATGATCTATGTGCAGCCTATAACTTTTCCAAAAATTGAACTTAAAGTCACTAACAAAAATGATGATTTTTATTAATGTCTAACTCAGGGGGGTCCTACCTGCAACGCACACGCAGATTATTCGAGGCATGTTTTGTGTATCTGTGGTGTCTGATGTTATGAAAAGTATGCACAGGCTTATCATTTTTAATTAATGTTTGTGTATTTATTTAATATGTGGCCAAAAAAATTTTTATTCTTCCAAAGTTAGATACCCCTGGAACTTTTAAGATGGAAGAGATTCATTTTTTAAAAGTTCAATTTTTTGAAACTGAGTTAGAATGCCCTTTGACCTGTGCTCACTGAGTGCTCAAGAACAGAAGGATGTGCCCACTCCCCCGAAAGGAAAGAGAATGTGGAAAGATGTGTCTGAAAAATCATTTCTGAGTTTACCTTCATTGTGCCATCTGGTGATGAATATCTGAGTCCCAGGTAGAAAGACAGACGTGCTAGGGAGCGATGGGAACCCTGGGATAAGTTATAGCTACGAAGCTGTGGGTTTGAAGTTTTCAGTTTTCTTCTTCCCTTGTACTGAAGAGCACAAAGGAATATGTGTTGGCAGGATGATCTGAGCGGGGGGCAATGAGCTTAATCTCCCCAGCTCTCACCTCTCCTGCTGAGCCCAGTGTGCAGAGAAGAGGCAGGTAAGCGGAAAGAGGATGGAAGGTGGGGGACAGAAGGGCTCCAGGGGAAGGAGAAACGTGAGAACAAATCTAGGGAGCAAAGGAGAGAGGGCAGGAGCAAGGGGCAGGGTGAGATTTCGCCCAGAACACAGCAAGACAAGACCTCGCAGGAAGCATGTTAAAAGCCACAGATTTCACCCTGAGATACCATCTAACTCCAGTGAGAATGGCCCAAATCACAAAATCTGCATAGAGGATTTTTGATGCTGGGGAGACTTTCAGTTGTGTAAATCATCACTAGGACACCCTCACTCACCCTCTGGCTCTCATTAACTATCCCTGCCATCGCAAATGAGGGTGAAATTAGGTCCCTTACTGATTCACAATAGGCTGATGCCCTACAGAGTTGGAGCTAGAGGCTGGGGACAGCTAGTCTGGGAAAAGAACCGAAAGTATTATTTTTCACCTAAACTACATCATAAGGAATATCATGACGAAATCATGTGTGCTTCAGATTTTCTTCTCAAACTACACTGGAGCAAAGAAAATAACTTAGTTCCTACAGTCATACTATAGATATGTCATACTAGACTATGCCTGCCTGTCCCCTTTTAGAATAAGACACTAGGATACTTGTAGAAAAAAATAATCTAGGAACATATGCAAGAGAAAACATGGGTAGAGAAAAGAAGACAGTTCCAGACGACCTGCTTTACCTGGAGCACAGCATCGCCTTACTGCTGCCCTCTGATTTTGCACTGGTGTTGCTGGGCTAACCTCAGCACAGTCAGCCTCCTGCAGCGCTGTCCTGTGGCATCGCTGCAAAGTAACAGCCTGCCTGTCTTTAAATGCCACTCCTCCCTTCTTTGGTTTACTACTTTTACTCTTTCTATAAAGAAGATTAAGTTAGAGAGAGTGGCTAGAGCCACATTTTCTTTTTCCCAGATACATATGGACATTTGAAGATGTTAACATTTATCTCTAGGCCTCTTGTTACAAAAGGGAGTCTGTTCACATGAACCTACCTTGCTCTTCCTCAAGAAACTTCATTTTGTCTTTACCTTAAAAACAAAATTATCTCTAGCCTTTGGATAACTACATGACTATGTAAAATTCATCTGATTTTATTGTTCTGCATTGTATTTATAAATCATAGCATCACTTAGTACTGATACATTTATGCAATTATAAATTGTCAATTTACAATTAAAGAAAGAGTATTCTGGGACACTTTGCTAAGCCAGATATGTGTATGTGTGTGCGTGCATGTGTGTAACTGATACATAATTGCATTCAATTTTATAGAGATCTATAAGAAAGTCAGTCTGTAAGTTGTATGTATTACTATCTCTATTTTATGATCAAGATGCTGAGGATAAAAGGTTAAATAACTAATACAAGTATTATCGATGGTTTTTGAATCCATGTCTTGTGCTCAAACTAGTACCCTATGAGTTATGACCTTGACAAAACATTCCAAAGTCTAATCTCTGTTTATTTTTAAAATCATGCCATGTGAACAAAAAAACTCTGTTTTTTTGACTTTCTTTGTTCTCCCTCCAAGGAAATAAATGTATTCAAATATTCATTTATAATATGCTTTTTTAAAAGTGATTATTTATTTTAGAAGAAATGGAGGCAGAAAACAAAAAAAAAAAGGAATTTGCATTAAGATAAAAATGCTGAGATGTTTTATCTATAGTAGCCAACCTACTAGTAACTGGCCTTTTAGTAACAAAAAAAAAAAAGGAATTTGCATTAAGGTAAAAATGCTGAGATGTTTTATCTGTAGTAGCCAACCTACTAGTAACTGGCCTCATTTTTCAAAATGAGATCCAGGGCTACTTATATTAAAATCCCTGGGATGCTTGTTAAATGGAAGAGTTTCCTGGGGCCACCAAACATATAACAAATAAGAACCTCTGTGGGTGAGCACCAGGAATCTACATTTAAAGCATGTGCTCCCCTGTTCCTTAAGTCCACTAAAGATTAAGAACAAATGCCTTAAAGCCTTGTGTTGTTTCTCATCCTGTAAGTGTGACAATTAGACAATGCAGCTGATGATAGGAAAATGGTATACTCTAGGTGGATATAGTCCAAGATTTGCCCAGTATCATTCCTTGAGGGTAACAGAGCAAGCTGGTTTGAAAAGTTCTGAGAGCTAAGATCTGTTTGGAATTCCTGAGGATGGAGAAGCTGATTGGTGCATTCATATTGTTGCAATGATGACGAGGAAGAAAATCAGCATTCTGTAGAAAACTTCACTTACATCGTGACCTTGTATGCAAGCTAGGATGTCTAATACTAGGTCATGGAGTTTACTTAAAAAAAACGAACATTTTACCAAGGTTTTGCAACGTGTGCTAATCAGAAACTGACTGTCAAGTTGAAGTAGCATCAAGAGGCTCAGAATAAGGACTCTTGGGCGTAAAATGGTTCCTCCCAAATACCAAACCTATTATCATGATTGGCTGTTATAGCCCTCTAAACGGCAAAGTGATTAAATCAGTCATTATGAAACTCTAAAGATACGTAATTATGACAAATAAGACTCAAGTGCAGGGAGATTTCTATCTCACTGACTGGATTATATTTCAAGGAGGAATCAGTGAAGTTTTTAAAGCCACAGTCAGCTTCGTAGAAGCTGGTTAAGAACTGGCTTCTCTTGATTGTCACATGAATCTCTTTTGTAAGTCATCTCAACACACACAGTTCAGAAACCTCTGATGTCCATTCCAGAAAAAGAGTTTCAAAATTGCTTTGAAGGGTGGGTATGGCACTGGTTCTGCACATGGCTTCCCAAGCAGAGTGAGTGCCTTGAAAGTGACCATAGTGATATTCAGCAATAAGTATGTAGCACTTTTTCTAGGAAGAGTTCAAGAACTTAATTGTCTGACCCTGTGGGCAACCATTTCTCTCCATTTACATTATAGCCCCAGATTTACATGGAATGCTCATTCCTGATCATTTGCTAAGTATCAGTCCACTAACAGGATCTTGGGTTTATTCTGAATTACTCTAACTTGCTCTAAGTCAAGTCCTCAGCTTGGACGAGCTCCTTTGATTCACTTATCGTCAATAACAGGAATGGTTGAAAGGACGATGCAACATAAGCTGGTGGTATCCAGTTTATTCTACATCAAAGAACTAAAGAAAATAATTATTAAGACTAAGTACATTGCCAAAAAGACAATGGTTCTCTCCTAGAAATAGACTAAACACTCTTGAAAAACATGCCTGGGTCAGTAACAATAAGGATATACCAGGCCACACCAAGGAAGTCTAGCACAAAATCCAACAGTTTTTCCTAAACACTTGAGAGGAGACAGCTCAAAGAATTTAGTTTCTTGAAAGACCCTTTTGAATCATCTACAGGTGGACAAAGAAAGTGTAGAAAATGACTTCAATCCAGGGGACTGGTCCTTTTGGAAGTTAGCTGTCTGAGGTACTACTAATGCACTGTGCTACCAAGCTGCATCTGCTTTAGCAAGGCTTTAGTACAAAATAAAGGACTGTTTATTGCCTGTTAATATTTGTCTAAGGACTTACATCTTCTTAAAAATAAATCTTTTCTAAGAACATGAGATAAGGTAGAATAAGAACTGTCATTGTGGTTGCTAATATTTCCTTGAAACAGAATATTGCCAGGAGTGTGGTTAGCATTTATCTTCTCCGTTTATAAGCTGTTCACTTTTCTCTTTTTCCTTTTTTTAAATCTCTTCCTCTCTCCCTATGAATTTCTTTCACTTTCCTCAGTTCTGTTTACCATGTAACTTGACCTGGACTCTCATCCTCTGAACAACTCATTTAGTGTGAAAATTGAATGCCCTTTAAGAGATGAATTGTCAGTGTTTTCTATCACTGTGCTCCTCTCATTTAGAAAAATGCTGTGGTTTGATGCACAAGAAGGGGAAATAAGCAAGAGAAAGGGAGTCCAAACATCCTGAAGGATGAAGCTATTTTAATTGATTTCAAATATATTTCAACACTATTGTAATAACATGGGAAAGAGAACAAAATAGATGATATTAATGAAAATTTGCAATGAAACCGCATTTTTGTAACTCAACTATAAGAAACCTTATCAAGTCAAGGTTTATGAAATATCAGCTTTGTTGATAATTGAACATTTCATTTTACTCATAAAAATAAAGGAAATTGAAAAAAACAAACAAACTAGTAAACATGTGTTTAAATTTGTAGTTCTCTAATTTTCAGGATTATGCCAGGACTGAAGCATTCATGCTATATCTATCCACAATTAATTATTATCAAGAATACTTTACCCTGCAGATATCATATCCCCTGCTTTGCTAACTGATATTTGCATTTTTTTCCAGACACAAGCTTGAGAAAACATTGTTCATTTCCTAGTGCTACTCTTTTAGATATGGCCATTGCCATGTACTCAGGGAAAAAATTAAACACTATATAAAAGGAGACAGCTATGTCATTTCAAGTGAAATAAAGAAGCTCAGAATGAAACTAAATCATATAATTTGGGGGAGGATTTTTAGTGAAAATGTCCATGTGATTTTATCACTAAAATTAAAGAATAAAGCAGTTTTCCATTGTAGTGGTTTTCCTTTATCAGTTTTACTTAGAAAGCTTTAGATGAGATTAACCTTTTCATATTTGCAGAGGAGATGGGAGAACAAATATATAAAATGTAGAAAGTCATCGTTAGCTATTTTTTTTTATCTTACTACCTTTATGTACAAAAAGCTTAGAAGGAAACTCTGAAGATTTTTATATATGCAATGATAGGGAAGCCATTTCATGCAATTGTTTAACTAGAAAGTTCTGTATTTAAGTAGTTTTTCTTGGCTAAAAATCATGCTTGCATAAAATTTATGTTCTCTATCAGAGACATTTTTTGACAGCATGATACAGAGCTCAGTATTTCGATTTAAAAAATTCCTAATTCATATAGTATAATAGCACATAGATGAATTCACACATTACAAATTATAAAACCTTCTATAAATGAAGCATTATAAAGCTATATTTCATCTGATGAATGTTTTCTAAACTTTGAGGATGCTTATCCAAACAATGTTATTTATTCAGTAGATATTTTTACTGTTATGTGGCATGGAAAAATGAAGGGAAGGCAATCTAAGTCAATCAGGATAATTAATCCTAGCTGCCAGGTGGGTCCTGCAAACTCGATAACACAATGGTAACAAATATTGCTTCACACAATTTGTCCCTCCTTCACCTTACAGCACTATCTGTATCATTCTTGCCTACCTTGTGGCTTTACCATCAGAAAACCATGGCCTCCAGGGTCACTGCGGTCAGAAAACTGGGAGAGAGCAGGGGAGATGCAAGCTCATTACGACCTCAGCTAGAAGAATCACTCTTCTCATCTATTCACAATTCACTGGTCAGGCTTTATTCTCATGAGGCCCTTCCTAACCACAGGGGAGGTGCAAAAATGTGGTCTTGTTTGTGCTCAGAAAGAAGAAAATGGAAGGAGATATGGTAAACGTTTTTTCTGCTCCAGAGAGCCTACTACTTCTTTTTTTCACATAGAATCCCATCATCGTTGCCCTAAGGGAGAAACTCAATAACTGGAAGCCCCTCCAGTTCCACAGCCTTACCCATAATAAACAATCTTATCCATGAGGTCTAGATATTAATCTTCTTGGTCCAACAAATAAGGAAATAAAAGGATAAATTGTCTATCTCTTCTCTGTTCACTCAGTAGACAGCTAATGTACAGTGATAGAACAGAGACAGAAGGACTTCAGTAAACTTTTTCACTGGAACAAGGGATGAACAGAAGATACACATGGGTCTTTGGTCCAAAGAAATTCCATGATTCCAGAGGATATTGTAATAGCTCCCTCCTCTACCCTGGTCATGAGAGAGGATTGTTGTTGAGCCTCTGATTTTGCATTCTTGCCTCCCTTTTCTTGGTGGCTTCTATATCTGCCCTCTGGAGGGAGGAATTATGATTCACCTACCATTTCCTCGATCACCTTTGAAGTAAGTTTTTGAAAATATGCTCTCATAGGAGGCTGCACAAATATTCCAGTTCACCTTCTTTTTATGGTAGCTAAAGGGTTTTTTTTAATTTCTAATAATAAAATTCTTCAGCCAATTTCTCAATTAAATATAAATTCAAAATTTATGATTTTTCCCCCAGAAGTTTTTTAGTCTGGGCTCCTGGTTTCTGTAGTCTTACACTTTTCTCAACCTCTTAGTAGGCTTCTGATCTACTTCCTTGTTGCCAATAACATGTGTCAATAACTGTGATAACTGTGCTCGATGTTCTTTTTGGAAATAGTTTTCAAGCAGGTTTTATTTCTTCGGCTTTGTAAGCCCTTCATCCCCTCTCTAACCAACTTATTGGTAGCCACTCTAAGCCCTACTCTTAATGTAATCTTAGCCCAGAGTTTCTTTAATTAGCTAAGAGGTGTTATTGGCCCTTTGCCATTCCAAGTCTTTTAAAATCTCATCTCTTCCCATTTGGAATCAAGAAGCTGGTGACTTTTTCTTTTTCTTTTTTTTGCAGTTTTTGGCCGGGACTGGGTTTGAACCCACCACCTCCGGCATATGGGGCCAGCACCCTACTCTTTTGAGCCACAGGTGCTGCCCGAAACTGGTGACTTTTCTAAGTCCCAGATTTCTGGACTCTATTTTCTTCTGTTTCTACCTACAGATGTGGCAATTCTCTCCTTTGCCCATCTTTTCTACATTTAACTGTATCAGTTGGACATATTTGAGTAACAAATTGATCCGAAACTTAGCAGCTTAAAACAGCAAACATTGATTACCTCATTGATTCTAGGGCAATCCAAGAGCTGCTTAGCTGTGTAGTTCTGCTGCAGGGTCTTTTGTGATGCTGCACCCGGTCAGCAGAAGGCCTGGCTGGAGCTAGATATCTACCTCCAAGTTCATTTGTGTGGTGGTAGATGTCCCGCAGGAGTCTTTAGTTTCTCATCACGTGGGCCTTGCTATTGGGGTGCTATGGTGCAGCTTCCTTAGATAATTATGATCTAACCACAGAGAAGAGTAAACATGCAATCCAGCTCCCAAGACTGAAGCCCTGGTCTTTTATAACCATGAAAATGATCCACTGTCACCTGGGCCATCCCACACATCAAATCTTGTACAGTATGAGTGGAAGGTATGAGTGAATACCAGGAGGTGGGGGTCACTGGGGCCATCTCTGAAGTGGGGCATCACAGGCTTGGGTCAAGAGAAGCAGACACAATATTTTGAACGTGGTTTTCAATCTGCTCATCAGGAAGCATGCAGTCTACCTCACAGGTTAAGGCAGGTACATATTTGCCAAATACTTTGCTGCTTCATATCACAGATCATATATCTAGCCCTTAACTGGCTACCATCCTGTCCCTCTGCTCACCAATTAACTATTAAGCTAATACCACATTTTATATTTTTGTTATAGCACCCCACCTACTATTGATTTTTTGTTAGCAAGGATATTTAATAATAGCTGTCATATGAATGCTAAATTATCCTAAATATTTCTTATTTCCAGGCTCTCTTATAACCAATTCTTCCTCCCTAAAGTGATTAGAACTTCCTTTGTAGAATACACATTTGATCTTTTTTTTTCCCCTTTAAGGTGAGTGTTTGTGAACATTTGATCATATCAGTCTACTAATGAAAGAGCTTTGGCTCTGGTGCCTTCAGTCCAAAGTTTATCTCCTTTCTGTCTTTTACAAGGCCCTTTACAATCTGACCTTAGTCTGTATTTCCAACAACTCCCCTTATATACTCTGGGCTCTCATCGCAAGGCTGCTCACTCTCTCTGACAGACATAAACAATTTTATTTAGCTGTGTTTATAGATGCTAATCGCTTTACCAAAGATTACATGCTTCTCCCTGAAACTCCATGTCACTCCTTCTTCAATGCTACTGTTGCAGTGTGTGCATACCTTTACTCTAACATGCTTTACAAGGGCTTGTGTCTCCCACATGGCCGTGTTTACGACTCAAAGGAGCTACACTACAAATCACTTTCAATTACCTTGAAGCTTTTTCAATCTTGGTCCTAACTTACTGGATTCTTCGTATGAATTATGTAATAAACATTTGTTGAATATACAAGTGAATATATCAGTGAATTGGGAAGGGTCATTCCTTCTTTCTATTATCAACATATAGCTAAACTCCCTAATCTCCTTGTACCCATAGAAGACCCTCAATAAATATTTTAAAATTTTTAAATAGATGACAATCACTGACTCTTCATATAGTACCTGTCTCCTTAGATGATGTCAGTTAAGCATACATCCAGCCCAAGCTCCTACCCTGAGATTAAGGCCCATATGTCTAAATCTTTGATGGGAATATCTACTTATCATTTCCCAAATGAAATTAATATATACAAAATTGAATTCATTGTGTTTCCTATTTATCCTCATTTTTGCTCTTGGATGTTCTTTCTCGATGAGTAGCACCCCCATGTACACAAGCCCAGAAGTGTGGTGTCAGCCCAGGCTGTCCCTGCTTACTTGTTCCCTGTACCAAATTTGAACCATTCTTATCTCTCTCCTTTTTTTTTCAACGTCTTATTATGTCATATCAAGGATACTAAAGAGCTTTTGAACTAGGCTTCCCAACTCCTGTTTGACATTGCCCAGTTTCTTTTCCATGCTGCCATCAAATGTGGAAACAGGTTCTATAACACAAATTTGCCGTCTGTCATTTCTGTTTAAATGCCATCAGTACTTCCCCCCTGGAGTAGGGCTAACATTGCCACTTCTGTGCTGACACTGAGAACCCTTGCCTATCTCTGGAGATCCATCTCTTTCCTGTCCCTCTTCTCCCTGCAGGTCTCCCTTATGGGGAGCCGTATCTTAACAATTTGTCATTTCTACCAGGCCCTGGCCTGTGTGCTGCCTTTCCCTTTATATGGTTCTTTCTTTGACTAAACATTAAGTCTTTATCCTAGAAAACTTTCCTCACAGTCAGTCCTCACTGTAAGTAATTATTGAGTCACTATGTGATTGCCAGAAAGAAATCTTAAAACAGAAATTTAGTGATAAAATTATTTTGTGACATTGCTAAATGTCACCTTAGATGTTGTTATTTTCCTATGGTGACCCAGCTGATCCATTCTCATTTTCTCTAGAAAGCTAGCTTTTTAGTTTGAATTTATTTTTTATTGTTGCTGTATGTTGGTGTTGGCAAGGGCAACAAAGAAGAAATGTGATATGGAAAAATCTGATTTTCCATAGCTTTACTTTTAAATAGAATCTCACCTAACCTCTCTGGCAAGCTATTCATACTTTTCCTTCCTTAGGCCTTACATTAAAAAAAAAAAAATAGTCTCTAAGGGTAATGATTGGCTAAGACAGAGAAAAAAGATAACGGTGTGCCCACAGGCTGGTAGAGGCTGAAGCAAGCAGAGACTGTGACAGGCAGATAAACAGATTAGAAGGAAGAGGTTAAAAATAAAAAACCTCCAGTATCTGAAAAGCCCTGGCTGAGACAGTGAAGGAGATAAAAAGAGAAAGAGGAGAAATACAATCAACACTGCTGGTAATTGGTCAGGTTGAAGGAACGGGGATGGAAGCTCAGAGCGTGGAAGAAGAGCAAAGAGAGAAGGCGCACAACACTGGGACGTGTAGGAAGAAGTTTAAACATTTGAGAAACTTGTCAGAGAGTATAAAAAATGGGGGTTTGGGCCACTAAGAACTTCTTGGGCCTCACTGCTCATTCGTTAATTTCTGTACCAGAAGAATCATGAATAATTTGGAGGCGTTCCTCTTTCTTCAATTAAAATAAATAAATATTGAAATAAAGAATCTCTACCTCATGGGACAAAGTCAAGATCAGTGTGGGATAATAAAAGGCAGCCAGATGATTTGGAAGCGCAACTACTAAACTAGGACGTTCGAGAACTTGGTACCTGTATCTCCTGAACAGAGTTGTGCCCTGTACATTTCTTGCAGTTGCAGCCCTGGCCTGACTTTCTGTCTGAAACTGCCTTCCGTTTGCATAGTTCATTCGCAAGCATCTTTGGTTGCACAAAGGTGTTGGCTCTTGTTCATTAGTGGCCGTAGGTTATCTCAACTCCATCCCTTCTTTATCTGCAGAATGGATTGATAGTGATGACTAAATTTTATTCTATAGCTCTACCCACCTTCAAACATTAAATGTGGATGTACCAAAGTCTCCAAGTTATCTATCTTTTCTAAAATAAAACATTTTGACCAAGAATCACTCAAATGCTTATGATGAGTGCACTATGGACTTTCCCACTGTTGGTGACTCTGTCATCTTTACTGTTAGACAGCTCATTACAAGTGGCTTGGGCTTTTTAGCATATCTACGTGAAGGTTTTCTTGTGAGACTATTCAAAAGAAGGTGTCGTAAAAAGAATAATGTAATTTTTATAACTGGGATTCTACCTTGGAGGTTGGAAGGAAACCACCTTAGTTAGAATTCTGATGTGCAGATTTTATTTTTTCTGTTGTTGTTGTTAAATAATGCTCTCAGAAATTGGGTCTGTAAGAGAACATGGGACAATATTGACTAAAGCACAAAACAATTCAGCAAGTGACATTGGCTCAGTGAATTTGAGCCAATCAGAATTCATGGCAAGTACATATCATCCAATCGGTATTCATTTCAGGTGACTAGTAACCTGCTGATGTCAGAAAATAGATGAAGGCAGCATTCAAGTATGTAATATAATTATAAAATAATGGATCAGAGTGCAGATCTACAAAAAACTATAGGGTTA
This sequence comes from Arctocebus calabarensis, assembly GCA_963573935.1. Lineage (NCBI taxonomy): Eukaryota > Metazoa > Chordata > Mammalia > Primates > Lorisidae > Arctocebus > Arctocebus calabarensis. The sequence goes on along the minus strand of CAUYON010010034.1, from coordinate 7,704 downwards.
AGAGGATTGGGAAATGTATTTTGTAGCTCTGGAAAATTTTTTTTTATGACATCATATTGTCACCAGTGGGTAAAATATAGAAGCTCAAAGCATCAAAAAGAAATTTATAGCACCTGTTGCTTTCTTTTTATTGCAAAAGGCCCAACTTTAAGTAAATATCTATTGACTGTCCTGAGCAAGAGTCATCCTATAAAGTTGTAATGGATATTAGGTCCCCGACATCTTTGTAAGAATTCATCTTTGAACGGCAAGATCTCTTAGTCCTGTCCTGATTTTCATTCTGATTGATCATTGAGCTTACTTCCGTGTTTCTTTTTAAGTACATTGTCCATGATGCAGCAATTTCTTATGAAACAACATTCATTTCACAACAGAAACATCATGCCATTTAGGGGTTATAGTTTATGAAGTTTAAACAGGAAGGGAACTCAGTCTGGGATGCTGGCATTATGACTCAGGACTGAAAAACCCTCTGGGAAGCACTCCCTAAAGCTCTGATTAGCACTGGTGAAAGGACAATTCACCTCTCTGTTTTCTTTTACTGAAACTGACACTGTAAGTAACAAAATGTAGTGAAGTTTCAAAGAAAGGAAAATGACCTTTAAATTTTCTGAAGCATAAAGGCCACTTCATGCAAGAGAGAACAGCAAAAGATATATGGCCTTAGGAGGTGAGTGAGATGACCCAGATTAAGGGATAAAAAGGGAACACAACTGGGACCTTGGGGTTTGTCCTTTCTGAAGTCACAGGACCAATGTCTCCTTTAAATGGAAAATAGGAGTGGATGGACCTCAGAAGACTTGGTACGTGTACTCACTTGGTACAGATAATAACCAAAGATCCCAATCATTATCCAGGAAATCTAAGCATTCCAAAATGTGTCAGCCAACTTGCTATATTTCAATATTTTATATATTTTTTTTAAAGAATAAAAGGTAATATATGTGAAAGTCAGTATAGGAATATTTCCTACTACCTATTAATCTCAAAGTAGAAATTAAAACTATTTTCTTTCTACTCCAATAAAAAAGCAAACTCCAAACTAAGAGATCATTGTGGGGCTTATCTTTTTCCATTATACAGAGAAGATTAACAAGTTGCAAAATATTATCTATTTTCAAGTTCTGCAAACTGTGGGAAAAATCAAAATTATAAAAAGAAAACTTCAACAGCTAACTTTAGTAAGAGATGAAACTTTTATTTTTTTAGTATTTTTATGAAACCCTAAATGATAACAAATTTACAGTTTAAATTAAGCAATCATTTCTTAAGAGGAAAATGAATTGGCAAAGGATTAGTAGTCTGTAAACTTAAATGAGTATTTCACTACAAGTCAAAGCTCTTCCAATTCTAGGATAACCTCTTAGAATCTAATGAGGCATCTTATGTATTTTGTATGACAAGCTTAACTTTAGAAAAGATATAGTGAGTTGCAGGCACTAAACCTCACTGTTATCTTACAATCTTACAAATTGGCTTTAGAGACAAAAAGTACATGAATTTAACTTAATAGACTACTCAATGAAATAGGCTGATCATTAAAGGGCATCTTTAAACAGAAAAGCCGTAAGTAACAATAAAGGTATGTCAATCTCTCCAGAGCCTATTTGCATTTAGAATTACATTTATTAAACACTTATTGTTTGCAGAGGTGAGTATTTGTGCTAATGGAAGATGCACCTGATTAGAAGAAATAATCTCCACTCTTTATTTAGAAAAGAAAAACTGGATGTATGATGATCAAACTTATCATTCATACAATCACAGTACTCAAAGGCACTTCATTATTTTCTGTCCTAGGGGATGTTAGCAAATGGAGATTCATCAGTCTTCCTTGGAAGCTCATTCTAAGACTATATCAAGAAACTATGTTCTAAACCTCTAATCTGCATCATTATGGCTACTAATTTTTGTTTATATTTCTGGGCCCAAAGATACTTTCAAAGGTAATCTTAGAACCGTCAACACCATGCTTTCTTATACAACTGAATCTTGCTGCTAAGAACTACTTGTATCTCATTCTTTCTGCATACCTCATACACATGTTATTAAGAATAGGACAAGAGTTTCTGGGCCAGGCATGCAGGCTCACACCTGTATCCTAATACTTTGGAAAGCAGAGACAGAAGGACTGCTTGAGTTGGAGATCAACCTAACAACATATCGAGACCTTGTCTCTGCAAAGCATTAAAAAAGATATGAGGACAATTAATGACAATTATTGACACGGTGGGCGTGAAAGAAAGGGAGAGCAGAGAGAGGAAGAATGAGGGAGGGGTGGGGAAAGGAAGAGCAGAGAGAGGGAAGGAGTAAGGGGGGCGGGGTCTTGGGGTCTTGGTGTGTGCCACACCTTTTGGGGGCAAAACACGATTGTAAGAGGGACTTTTCCTAACAAATGCAACCAGTGTAACGTGGTTTCTTGTACCCTCAATGAATCCCCAACAAAAAAAAAAAAAAAAAAAATTAAATACGGCTTCTCTAACAGATGGAACTGCTCTAGACCTTTTTTTAAATTTTTTTGAGACAGAGTCTCACTTTGTCACCCTCAGTAGAGTGCCCTTGTGTCATAGCTCACAGCGACCTCAAACTCTTGGGCTCCAGGGATTCTCTTGCCTCAGCCTTCCAAGTAGCTGGGACTACAGGTGCCTGCCACGAAGCCCAGCTATTTTTAGAAACAGGGTCCCGCTCTAGCTCAGGCTGGTCTCGAACCCGTGAGCTCCGCAATGCACCCGCCTTGGCCTCCAGAGTGCAAGGATTGCAGGCGTGAGCCACTGCACCCGGCCCTGCTCTCAACCTTTTCGTTTCTTCCTCCCACGTGACTCCCACACAGGCTACCTCCAGCTTGGACTCATTGGGCCACAGACTGTTCGTCTGAGAGGGACCTCCAAGTAAATCGAGCTCAAATCTCTCATTTCACAGGTGCAGAAACTGAAAGCCCAGAAGGAAGAAATGACTTAGCAAATCCTTCCTTGCAACAAAATACAGTAGAAATGGAAAGCAGCTCTTATCGCTGTCTTAGTGGCTGGGGGTGGGGTGGGGGGAGGCTGACATTAGTATATCCTTTGACTTGGACCAGTAATCTTTATTTAGTTCATTATGTACATTTAAAAACATAAAAGAATGTAACAGAGTTAGTGTTGTCTCCAGGTGGCGGAGGCAGAGCATGGGAGGAAATGAAACAACTGAATTTGTAGCATCCAAAAATCAGTAAATAGCTCTGAGATCAAACAATGTGAGTATTTGCATGTCTGGTTTCTGGGTTTGCTTTCCTACAGCTAACAATTTTTTAAAATGTGTTGGTCTTTTATCCTTCCTAGTAGCAGATAATTCATATTTAAGCTAAGGTAGGAAATCAGGATGGTGCTAGGATGCCTCCCCTGGTCTGGAGCAAGTCCAGAGGCAGCAGCCGACTCCTGGGGCTGAGTCCTGGCGTTCTCCGCAGCAGAGGTGCCACAGCCTGTAACTAAGTATTTGCGTGGGATGGCAGGGTCCAGAAAACAACTCCAAGTGGATCACTTCTCTCTCCTCTCTTTGTGAAGGAAGCCAGAGACTAGGGGACTGGATGGGATTTTTTCTTCCTTTGAGACAGAGTCTTACTTTGTCACCCTTGGTAGAGTGCCATGGCGTCATAGCTCACAGCAACCAAATTCTTGGGCTCAAGTGATTCTCTTGCCTCCCAAGTAGCCGGGACTACAGGTGCCCACCACAACGCCCAGCTATTTTTAGAGATAGGTCTCGCTCTGGCTCAGGCTGGTGTTGAACTTGTGAGCTCAGGCGATCCACCTTTCCTTGCCTCCCAGACTGCTAGGATTACAGGAGTGAACCATTGCACCCAGCCCTGGACAGGATTTTGAATGTGGTCAGTATTCATTTCTCAAATGTTTAATAACTTGTTTACGAGAGCAAGACTTTATACTCACGGTCTTCGCAGTCAAATCCACTGTAGCCAAACGCACACCTAAAATACAGTGAGCAATAGGAAATCGTGTTAACGAGCCCCTGTGGGGAACGGGTCAGAGTTCCCACCCCAATCTCCATTTCTTCGTTTCCCTCTTCCTTTCATCCTGTCCTCCCTTGTTCCTTTTCTTCCTTCTCTTATCTTCCCTGTGCTCCCGTTCTTTCAGGAGAATGCCTTCCATGGGGCTCTGGAAGGCTGACAGGGGTATACAATCCTACGTGGCTCCTTTGTTACTGGTTGCATACCATCCTATCCTCTGAACTCCAGGCAGATCCAGCAGTGCAGGTGAAACTGAACCCCAAGGGGTGTGGGACTCTCTCAGGCTGTGATGCCACAAGACTCTGCCACGTATTTGCTGCCCTGCACGCTGGAGCACGATATTGACATTGAGTTTCAGTTTCCTCACCTGAAAATGGGGAACAAACACATTCCTAACAGTGTAGCTGTGGGACGGGTATCGCCTAACGTGGTTCCTGGCACACGGAGAACACTCGACAACTGTGGCGAAGATGACGTGGTGACAGTGCTCTGTGCTTCCCAGCCTATGCCACTTACCAACCTCCTGACTGTAAACCTGGGTGTGTGCTGCAGGCTCTGTCCTTTCTGCCTAGCTCCAGCTATGCAAGACAAAAACGGAGGGATTGCTCTTACTTTTGACACTTCCCATGTTCTTCCTTGTAGCCGGGCACGCAGACGCACGTAGGGGTCCCGCCATCCTTTATCAAGCACTGCCTATGCTCTCCATTGCAGTTATCCGGACACTTTGGACTGGAGGCTTGTAAACAGAGTGATTTCTTTGTGAACAAAGACCTCTTCAACCCCACAGGGACAAGTGACCGAATTCCATTTCTTTCCTTTTCTGGGTACAGTGGGCTGTCATTGGTCTGGCATGTGCACGCCCCTGTGAAGCCGCACTGGGGCTGCTTCACTAGCTCCCAGTGAAGGTCTAATCCTGGCCCATGAATCTAAAGCTCAGGCTCTGAACTGCATGTGGAAATCCAAGCAGTAAAGTTTGCATTTTGTAAAAGCAAAAAGAGAAAATAAGAGTTGTGAAGAATTAAGAAGCAGGTGGAACACTTACCCACACAGCCAGCAGCCTGGGGGTTAGGTCTTTCCCAGTTGGTTTTGCACTCACAGGCCAACGCATTGATGCAGGCATCAGCAGCCTCTTTGCAACCATAATAATCACACCGAGATTGCACTGGGAAGCACAAATAATTAAAAAAAATGTTCAGCAAAACAATATCGACAAAGCACCCCATTCCATTCTTGTTGTGCTTCTCCTTTTAATAAATTTTGGGATTTAAATGAAAATCTGAGTTGTGAAATGCACCTCCCCAATCCTTTCTTTTCTTTTCTTTTCTTTTTTTTTTTTGAGGCAGACCCTCAAGCTGTCACCCTGGATAGAGTGCTATGGCATCACAGCTCACAGCAACCTCCAATTCCTGGGCTCAAGCGAGTCTCTTGCCTCCGCCTCCCACATAGCTGGGACTACAGGCGCCCGCCACAACGCCTGGCCATTTTTTTTTTTTTTTTTTTGGTTGCAGCTGTCATTGTTGTTTGCTGGGCCAGGGCTGGACTCGAACCCGTCAGCTCAGGTGCATGTGGCTGGTGCCTTAGCCCATTGAGCCACAGGCGCCGAGCCCCCAATCCTTTCTTCAACGACTTCTTCCTTATATGCGTACTGTTCATTCAAATTAATTCAGCCTAATGAAGTACAATTATGTTCAAGTTCAAAATCTCTTTTGCACCTAACTCTGGGCCACAATCGATATTTAACTTTTGGGCCTCATCTTTATAAAGTTATGTGCTTGGACCCATAGAAGAAGGTCAAACCAAACAATTCACAATTCAGCACTAGGCTTTATAGCCCAGACACTAAATACGATGGTAATTCAGGGGCTCAAGTAGCTAAATAGAACATGGAGGAAGTGGGATTGAGTGAAGTCTTAAAATATAGAGGAGATTTGAATAAATTGTAAAAGGACAGACAAAGTCTTCAAAGTAGAGAGCAAATAAGGCATGAAAAAAAGCAAAGACTAGCGTCAAATGTGGCAGTTGTGGCGGGTAGGGAAGAGGCAGCGTGTTGAGGGAGAAGAAAGGCCTTGCCCGTCTGTTCATTCATTCAATTTTTGGTGGCTCCAAGCTCCTCCATCTATAAAATAGGGCAAATACTTCTTGTTTCACATGATTGTTGTGAGAATTGAATGAGCTAATGTAAATGATGTTACAGCATCCTCAACAAATCCTCATCCTTTCATTCATTCATACGTAGAGCAGGGTTTGAATGTCAGGCTAAAGAAGATGAATTTTGTCCTGCAAGCTGGAGATTCCATTGGTATACTCCGAGCAGGAGCATGGCATGAGAAGGCAATCTTTAAGAACGTTTGTCTAGAAGTGGGTTGGAACGCATTAGAGTTAAAAAGATGAAACTGAGACTAGCTTAGGGAGAGACCAGGAGCCGGTAGAAAAGTTATATGGCCACTCTCTACTAAACATCCCAAACTTTAACTACCCTTCTTCCATCACCTGCCATTGAAAATGCCTTCAATTAAGAGCCTAAAGCAAGAGATTCCACACCTTTTAACATGGACAAGAGAATTCATCTTTGTTGCTGAAACTGGAGAACAGGAAAAAGGGTTTCCTCATTCACTTTCATTTGCTGGGTGGTTTGTATTCTTAGCTATGCTAGCTGGCACCATGTGTTTTTTTGCTAACGCATCTAAGAGTGCATACCTGGTCCTAGGGTGGAGGGCAATGATAAAAGGGACTGTCTATAATGCAATTTTCAGAGCTGAGGCCATTTGGCCTCCAAGTATGCCAAGGTCTGTAGTCAAGGCAATTACTAAGGAGACCCAAAGTGAGAGAATTGTGCTGGGGCCCCCAACTTTATCTTAAAGAATGTGCTAGTTTGTTTGTTTGTTTTAGAGACCAAGTCTCACTCTGTTGCCCTAGGCTAGGGTGCTATGGTATCAGCCTAGCTCAGGACAAGCCCAGACTCCTGGGTTCAAACTATCCTCTTGCCCCAGCCTCTCAAGTAGCTAGGACTATAGGCACCCACCACAATGCCTGGCTAATTTTTCTATTTTTAGTAGAGATAGGGGGTCTCATTTCTGCTCAGGCTAGTTTCAAACTTCTGAGCTCAAGTGATTTCCCATTTCAGTCTCCCAGAGTGCTAGGATTACAGGTGTGAGCCACCCTGTGCAGCCAAATGCATTAGTGGTTCCAGGAGGCAGCCACTCTGAGTGGTCAGTGCTCATGCTGGTGGGGACCCTCAACTTCTTCACACTTGCCCCAAGTTTCATATAACTTAAAGCAGAGAGTGTGACACGGTCCAGGCCACAGAGTTTCTGATTTCTGATTCCATAAATTGCTACTCTGGACCAAATTCTGACCCCAGAGAGAAATTGATTAGCAGGGAGAAGGGATGGGCCTCATAGGAGGCAAGGACCAAGTGACAGCCAGAAAGAGAAGCAGAACACACAGATAGAAGCAAGCTATAGTCTTTAAGAGAGTAAACGTTGAAATGCTTAGAAAGGGAAAGGTGTAATTCCACGGCATGAGACACTGGCAGATGAAAATAGCTCAAAAAGGTGAGAAGCTCTGGCTCGGCGCCTGTGGCTCAGCGGGCTAAGGCGCCAGCCATGTAAACCTGAGCTGGCGGGTTCGAATCCAGCCCGGACCCGCCAACCAACAATGATGGCTGCAACCCAAACAAAAATAGCCGGGCGTTGTGGTGGGCGCCT